>CM039679.1:257483223-257605100 GCA_022537955.1 Schmidtea mediterranea
ATATATTTTGTAAACTTTCATTTTATTTTATTTTTTATAAAATATTATTATATTTTTCTTATTAATTTTATTAATGATCATTAATTGATTGATTTAATCTTTTTAAAAAACCTTTATTCTTATCATTATGTAACATTAATAATCAAAAAACCAAGACACATACAAACAAATTATTATAAAGAGAATATATTCTATTACTATAGTAGTATTGTCGAAGGAGCTTTAATTCATAAGCCATTCCACTACTTGCCGTATCTGGCAGCGCAGCAATCGACCATCCATCACCGCAAAAGGTATTGCGGGTTCCATAATCTTTGACAAATTGTTTTGTTGATATCCAGTAGGAACATCATCGATTACAGTAAATATCCATATGATTATGAATTGAATACAAATCTGGAATTTTGATGCTTGGCTTATTCCATGATTCCATCGTATTTCTGGATAATAGAATTCGCAGACGTTCTTTAATAAACTTTAAGAATAATCATCTAAAACAAGTATAATAATAATATTTAGTATATGAATAAAGTTAACATAATGTTTAATTTCATTCATAGCTTGAAACTTGGCTCGGTACAATCATTTTAATGATCACAAATTGAAATACAATTACTTATATCCTAATTTAGACACACACCACACACAAATCTTAGCTATAAACAGATAAGTATTACATTTATATAGATTGAAAATGCATTAAAAAGAAATTTTAATAATATTATTAGTTTTTAATATCATCTCAATTGTTGTAAACCGTTCAAGGTAAAAATTCAACATAGAATGTATATTCCTGTTACACAGTCATTTAGATGGATATTTTGTATATGATAGATAGCCATAGATATTGAACTCCAGTAAAAGATTATCTGAAAGAATAGTAATAAGAATTCAGATTGAACATACATATGACGACTTAAAAGAGGCTAAAAACGATTATATGATGAATTATATTTAAATAAGACCATGGTATTATCAAAATGATTAAGAAAAATTACATATTAGAATTGAAAGAAAATCATAAACTAATGAAAAAATATGATCATAGTTCAATATAGTATAAATTTATTCAAATAAAACAACTGATCAGTTCATCGTATAATGAAATTACAACAACCAGTTTAACAGTGTGGCAACAAATTGAAAGAAGTTAACAGTGCCAACAAATCACTCATTGCCATTTCCATTATATACTTTTACATATCTTTCTTAGTATTGCATGATTTGATTGGTCGAATATAGTATAATAAGCTTCCTTTCAATATTTTTATAAAATGCCAGAAACTAAATTTTTTAACCTTTTTGGAACGTGAGCTGGTCTCTCAATAATAAGAAGATGATATCATTAAAAAACATCAAATTCATCGTTAAAACGTATCCGAGACAAAAATCGTAGAAGACAATCCCATTTGAGTTATAAAAAAATTCTCAATTTGCCAACGTGGAGATGAAAGAAGGCATTCGATCATTATTTAGTTACATTTTCGATTGAAAATATATAAATGTGATGCGAATTAATAGTAGGTGAATATATGTATATTGAAACTACTGATATTTTTGAAAATCTGATCTCGATCTTATTAAAATTTCCAATGGCTAATAGAGGTAATATCTTACTTTATATTGTATTAATTTATCATTATTTAGGTAATAGAAGACAAAATATTGACACTGGGTAGTAAGCAACGGTGATGACAGCGGATATTCAAGTTGCAGCAGAAGCCAAACGCTCTGATATTTATAATCGAAATTGCAATGTTTTATTAAAACTATTTACTGGAGCATACCTGTTTTATATTTAATCGTAACAAAGTTTTATCGTAGATTTTAATAAATATTTCTTTGTTGATTATTATTAGATAAAAACTACATTTCTTAAAGATTATTGCATTATTACACGAATCAGTCTCTCACCGACAATATTCTATCGTTATAAATTTCTATAACAGGTCAATACATTCTTCATAAGTCGGTCAGCCTCATCTTACTAATTTTCGGTATATCTTCACGTATCATTAATGTTTCTTCAACATTACCATTATCATCAATAATTTCTCAGAATCATAATAATTTCAGTATTAATTTCTCCATCATTTACATACATCACTCTGACACCAGAATCAACAACTCGAAAATCTTCTTACTCAATGCTCTCACTAGAGTCACATATCTCTAGATTTTACACAACCCGGTATTTTCTTTCGAGTTTTAATCAAAGCAAAACGTTTATTAAAATATTCTAAACGAAATTAATTAATTAATTATCTTTATATTTTATATTTTAACTTATTCAGCATCTTTTTAAATCTATTTTAAACTACTTATAATTTTGTTTTAATAGAATAACAAGAAACACATTAAATACATTATTAAACACTAAACACTATAACATTAAAATAACTGTGAAAGTCTGCATCAACAATTCCAAGATTGAGAAAGCACATCGTTTTGAATCAGCTTATATTCCTTGGATGTTATTGTTTATGTACCCAGTTTTCCTGTTCTTGAATCGCAATTTTTCTGTAAATGCATCAAATATCTGGTATACTTGAGCTCCGTGGCAGAACAGCATTTTCAATGCATTTTAAATTGGAATTGATCTTTTTGAATCGTATTAATCAATATCTTGATATTACACATGAAGAGAGTACAGCAAGAGATTGAAATTCGGCGTTTTTATTCGAGTTTGACTGATTTGCCAATTGCATATTGAAGGTGCTCCTTTACAAAATACATTTTAATAATTGTGAACATCTGAACTGGTTGACCCTTATTTTCTTGGTCAAATCGTTTGATTTATAATCTTAATAATGTGTGACGCACTTTTATAGCCCTGACAGATAATGATTCACCAATCAGAAACAATGGGCAGCATCACAAAGCCAATGCATGATAATCAAGAATAAGTGGTGACTCTGGAAAACTCGTAATGTAAATTAACCCATTAGTTAACATTATGATTTACAACATATGCATCTATATAAATGTATTTATTAACATCACGTGTTTTATTAATGATATTATTATTCATTGGTTATTATTCATTAATTAATCCAATGATTATATCTATATTATTATATTATTTATACTAATAAAATTAACTATTTTTATTATGTTACCATCAAAATAAAACTATTACTATCAACCACATTTATTATTAATTACTATTAAAAATAAAATAACAAAACAACAAAATAAGAATACAGAAAAACATTTATAACTAACACTAAACTGTCAAAAACAAACAAAAAATAAAATACAACTTATTTTCTTAAAAAGTTTCATTTTTGAAAATTTCGTATTGAATTTGTAACGATGTCCATTTTCCACATAGCGTTGATATCTGAAATAAAACAAGCAGCCTACACCCTGAGAATGCATGGGTATCTCACTTTCCATCTCCTTGACCCATTCTTTAATGTCATTGTCCCAACGAGCTAGCCTTAATTCAAGATTGGAAATATCGATTCTGTTTCATTGTATGATTAGCTGTTGAATGCAATTGACGTTCTTGATTCTTCAAAATCTCCTTTAATTTGACGGAATAATAAATAATACGATCGATTACATGGGCGCATATTGTGCTAAATAAAAATATAAAACAATGCAATAAAACAAAGATAAATTTACCGTCATTCAGCGATATTTTTCTTTGGCATAGCATAACATAATGGTAAACATATTATCAAAATAAAATCAAATGACATAAGCAAGTTTTTAATCGAATCATTAAGCCAATCAGATATCGACCAATCCGGTGATTTCATTTTGTTATGGTCACAAACAATATTTTGTCATTTAGATTTCGCACCCTAAGTATAATATTTTGCCAACTAGCAAACACGCTTAACCACACATTGGTCTGTATTTAAAAGCCTCAAGCTGCTGGAACATAATTCTGGTTCGAATATACAAAGACTTTTTGTTGACAATGTTGTAATAGTTGATAGATGTCCTATACTCCATGGGTAACTGTAATTGCGTATTTTAATATCCTTTATTCTACTATTGTACATTTATTGCCAATCTAAAGGTTTCTTTAACAATCCCAGATTCGTGCTTTGCGGATTTTGAAATATTATAAGGATATTTCCACTCTATCTTACAATTTGCCTGTGGTTACTATTTGGAAACGTCATTTTTGATCATCGAAGTTCCTTTATAATTATCAGTTTGATAACAATAATCTAAACAATAAAGATAATATTAACCTATTATTATAGTATAAATTTCTTAGGAAGAGTTCATTAAATCATATAAAATAACAAAACCTATAATTATACAAATTAATAACGAATAAGCAAATGATGCTGTATATCAAATCGTCGGCCAAAGTGGGTAGTGGTAATACTATGTTTGCTTGTAAATTACTGAAATCTAATTTAATTTCAACAAAATTCAACAAGATTTATTGGCATAGGGTGCAGATGAAGAACATGGATTAGACTGCAGGATAATTTCGTAAATTCGAAAACATAAAATAGTAATAGGTTTCGATAAACGTCAAGTCGTTAAGAGAAAATGGTGATGTCCCCCCCCCAAGATATATTTGATGATTTGGTCTATAGGAAGCTAATAAAGCAAAAAGGATTTTAATAATTTATTCACAAAAAGTCAGTAGACTGTTGGTGCTTACTGTGATCTTTATTAGCTCCAAAATCTATTTCATCAGGGTGGCGCACTATCGAACAAGGAATTTTAAATTCAACTATTAGTTATTTTCAGAATCCTAGACGATGCAACAGTTATTGATATTTCTTGATCGACAGGGCATACCCTAGAATAATCGTACTTTTTCTCATCAGTTGCATTTCAGATGCACAACAAATCCAACCACATGGATATATATTTCTATGATTTCACACATACATGTCATGATGATTTACGGTGTAAAAAACCGATTCTTTCAAACAAGAAGGTCCATGGTATATAAACAAAGTTGAAAACTTTAACATCGTAAAAATGTTTTATGAAATCCAGGCCTTAAAAATATCCGAAAACTTATGACAAAGTATTAAAAGAAAAAACAAAGTACCACCACAAAAAACCAGTTATAACACGCATCTGAAAAAGCTAATAACCGAGAATTACCCTGCAAATGAATCAATTCGAAAACATTTTACAAAAGAGTAATGAAAACGAGATAAAATTGTAAAACATAGAGTATTCCATATTTAATGCATTGTTTAAAGGCTCGAGTATGAAAGAATGTCTATCTTACCATCTTTCCAACTTTCGTTGTCGATGATTTACTCAAATTCTATTAAAAAGTAGTCAGAGGTAAAATTAAAATCAGTAATTCTAAAAAAACTAGTATTGAATACATCGTAAGCCTGTTGTTTATCACTTTAGTAAAATAAAACAATCGTAAAGCAAATGGAAAACTCTATATATAAACAACAAGGGGTTTTACGGAGCACTGTTACCATCTAGCATTATCATTTTATTATCAACATAAACGATGGGGCATGCATTACCGTAATGTTAAAAAAATTAAAATTTAAATATCTTGGTGTAATGGAGAAGATTTGGACGAACACCCAGAAGACGAAGCAGGTTCGGTGGAGTGGCAAAGTAAAGAAAAGAGTCCCAAAGTCCGAAAAGAGGAAACCAAAAAGTGTTGTCAATCAGCTTGCGTACAGTTTAAAACACACCAACGCGAAAGATTTCCAACAAGGAGCTTATAAGACATTCCGTATTAATATTTATGGCATGGATTTGATGGAAATGATACCAGTTCGAAGATTAACAAGGGTTTATAAATATATTTACGTGTATTGATGTTTCAGTCGTTTTTGCTCGCGGTGTACCAACAAAACAAAATCTGCAGATGAAATAGTCTACAAAGCAATTACTCCATGTTTAAAAATATGGTCATCCAGGAAAATTTGCAAATCGATTTAGGTATTATTATATTATTATATATTAATTATATTTATTTATTATTATTACTTATTTTAGGCAGGAGTTTTTTACAATAGTAAAGTTAAGCAAATCCCTGGATCGTCTCCCAAATAAATCATTACTGTCGATTCTCAAACACAAGCCCGCCCATGCTTGAAACGAGTTTAACCGGACATTGAGGATAGATTGAGAAAAATTTTGTGCATCAAAGGCTAAATATAAGATAAGGTAAAGTATTCCGAAATACTTTTATAGTTTATAAGCATATTCATCATCCACATCGAGGTCTGAATGGTTTGCGACCCGTAGATATCAGCTCAAAAACACGAAAGTATCAGTCTAAAAAAGTTTTATTAAAAACCAAAATATAAAGTTGGTTGATCACGTTAGAATTAGTAAAATATCTGCTTCACCTTTCATCAAAAATTTCTGATAGTGAATTGGAGTGAATGAGGTATTCATCAAATTACTAAAATTAGATACTCACCAGAGTCCTGTAATGTAAGGTTCTTAAAGATAGTGATAAACAATTTAAACTACAAAGGGAACAATTCATTGAAACAGGAATTACAAGTTGATTTCCAAACCTACAGTGTTCAGCAATCAGAAAATATTGAAAACCCTAAAATGTGGGTAAGGATAAAACAATACTAGTCAAATGCATGGAGTATCAAAAACCCTCTATGAATCATCAAAAGCAACCTAGTAAAATGATTCCATAACAATTTTACCGAGTAATAGTTTGCCGCACGTAATCATCCGGAAAATCAACAAGTAAATTTATGGCTTGATCTCAAATCCCATTTATTTTACATGGCGAAATTGGGAAGTTGCTTTTACAAGACTTTTACAATTTGTGTACAATACATTCCTGTAATGTATTTATTAACGATAGTGATCAACATTTAATACAAGGGAATTCCTATGAACAGGAATTAACAAGTTTATTTCACCTACAGTGTTTCAGAATTCAGAAAATATTGAAAACTAAAATGGTGGGTAGAGGATACAACAATCCTAGTCAAACATGGCATGGATATCAAAAACCCTCCAATGGATAATCATCAAAAGACTCGTAAAATGAGTTTCAATACAATTACCGATAATACAGTTGCCACTTAATTCCATTCCGGAAAATCAAGCAAGTAAATTTATGAGTTGATCTTCAAATCCCCATTTATTTCATGAAATTGGGCAAGTTGCTTTACAAGACTTTACATTGTGTACAATACATCCCATTTTAAGTCATTGTAGAAAAATCGGATTCAGAAGCGTGTTCCGAAAACCTATAGTGGTATTTCTCAATCAATGAGATTTTGGAACGATGAGTTGTCATATTCCAAATCAAAGTTTTAGATGAAAATAGTGCATCGTTTTCAAAGATGGATGAATGTTAGTGTGATTTTAGCTCATTTACAATAAAGTTTGAAAGTATTGCGGATGCCAAGTCGAAATGGGTTGTGAATAGAGCTTAGCATTGTTGTTCCTGGAACTGAAATACCTAATACGATTCAAACATTTTGATGAGAAAAGTGGTAACGATCGAAAAACAAATCAAAACTATCTGTATCAATATATTAATGAGGTGAAGATACATTTACATTTACTATGAATATATATTGAAACACTTCGAAGAATTACATAAATATAATTTCATAAAACTTATTACATATATTGAAAGAACTATTGAATTTCTTAAGATTGGAAATATGCAACAGTCTGAACTAATAACATGTGTGAAGTTACAATTTATAAGATTTGGCTAATACATGGGATTAGATAAGCAAACATAATCGCAAGTGCTTTTGGTGTACGCAAACCAAAAATAATAAAAAGCTTCATAGCAAATTTCAATATATTACTAACATGATCGTCCTATACATTGTTGTGATTCTTTGTGCTATCTATCGAACATCTCTGTTTGGGTTGATAAAACATGACCAGGATGAGTTGGTCAATATATATCGTCGATTAATCCATGTCTTACGTAATCAACATCATGTATAAACAATATAGAAATAAAATAGTTCGTGAATGATTAGGCGGTAAATTTATTGTAAATTTAGTAAAGAATACAAAAACTCATTTGACATTGACATTTTCGCTAAATTAAGATGACCAATAACGATTATATTGTAGTATTAGGTGCTAGCCAAGTGGTGGCAAAATTACATATTTTATTGGTAAAACAGTATGGATTAAGGTTTGGTTTGAAGAACAATTGGTAGATTGCACTTACCTATTCTTAAACCATTGGTAGTTTTGGTATGAAACTGCTAAAGATATGATCAATGAATGAGCAGAAAATATTACCATCTGCTTAAATCAAATGCATTATCCGAGTTAGGGGAAAGTTCTACGTAGTGTTGCAGGTATTTTCAAAAAACCCGAAGCATACCGCTCAAAAAAAGTTAACGCAGACACATGAAACATATAAACGCAACGAATGAAAGCATGGAGACTATATTTCAAAAATGATTTGTGGTAAATCTGATTGTGTTATTGATAGAAGCGACTCCCCAGCAGGTAAATTGAAACTGGGGACCGTTTGAAGATGTATTTCCCGATGGAATTCTATTATGGATAGGTAGAGGACTGATATCGTAATTTTCTATTAATGGTTCCCAAAGACGTGATATCTACGATTTGAGAGTGATACAGTGGTTAACTGTTCAGGATCAAAGTTGGTGTAGAGTAAAGATATGAAAACGAGTTGGTTGAACGCTAGTTATGTAATACCTAATGATTTCTTGTTCATGCACTTTTTAAAGATGCAATTCCTCTGATTTAACAGTACATATATCACAAAGCCTCTGAATAGAAATATTAATAAATTACAATAGCGATACTAAAAATACCATGTTAACTCTAATGGGTTATGGTAGTGGATGAACGATAGGAAAAAGTGGATTATAGGTTCGTAAATAATTTGTAACCATGTTTCTCATCATTTACAATCTCGATTTATAGTGGATCTAACCGAAAATATTTACTCCCAGTGTTAATGTACACACTTAGAGTTTGAAAAAGGATTGATTCTGGCATTATCACTAACGAGTGCTACACAGCACCAATTTCTTCAATTAGTTGAATGCAAAAATGTATTGGTGAGAAGAGTTCGTGTTGAGCCTTCCTGTATCAGCTGGTCATGCAATTGGGCTTAATTCTAAGCATGCAATATATCCATTGAAAACAAAGGAAATTGTTCAATTTGCTATTGCTAAAGGCTCAGCTTCTTTCTATAAGGAACAAATATTTGGAGATAGAAAAATGCCCAACTTTATATTGGTAACATTTCAAAGTGAATCTCAATATAATGGATCATACTTAACATCGAGCTCAATTTTCAAAAACTTTGGTGTAACATCGCTAACTTTATCGAAAAATAGTGATTATAGAGAAACATATACTCAAGATTTCGATAATGATAATTATTGTGCTACATATATGCAGAGTATAGTTAGAAATATGGGTTATTTGGATAAAAACCTTAATTGTGGTATAACTCTTAAAGATTTTAAAAGCAAATATCCATTCTTCACATTTGTTTTGGCACCCGATTTTGATTTAAATCAGAGTCCATTACCTCAAAATGGTAATTTGCGATTAGATATAAAGTTTGCTAAAGCTACAACTGAACCGGTACATGTTGTAATATATGGAGTATTTGAAAATGAGGTTCAAATAACTGCAAACAGAACAGTATTGGTTTGAACAAAGTTCAAACGTTGTTGGTATAAATGTATAGATAATTTATGATAATTTGTCATGGAGTAAGTTTTTAAATGTATTATTAATATTATTGATGTAGTTCTGTTCAGGTCTATCGAATTGGAAAACAAATACTAGGACATGAATTTTTAGGGGTTTTTCCTCTTGATAAAATTCCATATTTACGTAATAATCAAGCCATAATCGTCAATACTCATCATCTCATCTCGGTGGAGAACATTGGTTAGCAATATATATGAAACCTAGCAAGATATTTGTATTTGATCTATGGGTTTCTATTATCCGGCTTTAATGGTTTCGAAACTGCAAATAATGGGTAAACCTATTGTGTATAATAAAACTATGTATCAAAAACCATGGACCTTAACATGTGGTCAACATTGTTTAGCTTGGTTATTATCCAAGAGATTTGATGATTAATAAATGTATTAATGTTTATTGTTAGTTTTAACTATTAATATTTTTATTTATTATTATTATTATTTTTATTATTATTATTATTATAATTATTATTATTTATTATTATTATTATTATTTTTATAAATATTATTATTATAATTATTATTATTATTATAATTATTAATATTATTTTTTATTATTATTATTATTTATATTATTATTATTATTTTTATTATTATTATTAATATTATTTTTATTATTATTATTATTATTATTATTAATATTATTATTATTATTTTTATTATTATTATTTTTATTATTATTAATATTATTATTATGTGTTTAATTAAAGATAAGCTAATGCATCATCACAAAGACAGTGCATGATAAGTGCGTGATCATCACATGATAAGTGTATACATACACAAATTGAATAAAGAAAACACATGCAAACTCAATGTATGTATGTGATTTACAAAGAAAACACATACAAACTCAATGTATGTGATTTTACAAAGAACGCATGCAGTCATGGCGTAGACTGCATGTGTTTTACAAAGAAAACATGTCTAAAAATCTCTCACCTATATGTGTGTATTGCTTAAATGTGATTGGCTAAATCCTGAAAATATTATTCGCTTTTTAAACATTGACAATTTCCAAAGTTGTCACAATTAATTCAAATTTATCAATTTTCAAATATTCACTCGCGCGATTTCAAAAATTTTAAAATGGAGAATTCAAGAATTTTACGACAATTGTTGGCCGAAGAAAATGGTAAATTATTATTTTTTAATTTATTTTATTATTCTATTTTTCTAGATTGGTGTAATATAACCGAACTTCAAAATCAAATTGACGGTGTCAACGAATTTGTTCCTGGTAATTTTTAATTTTATTATTATTTATTTTAATATAATTTTAGAAAATGTTACAAATGAGGAAATTATTTTAATAGAAGATAGCGATGATTCCGATATTGGTAAATTTATTTATTTAATTATTATTATTAATGTTTTTCAGAAATTATTAGTGAGGATATCAATGAAAATATTCATTCAGCAGCGTCAGTAGATTTGGACGAGACATTTATTGATAATGCCCACGTTTCTGGGGATGACAATAATTATGCCCCCGTTTCTGGTGAAGACAACAATTATGCCCCTGTTTCTGGGGAAGACAACAATTATGCCCTCGTTTCTGGGGATGCCAAGATTTCTATGGATGCTGACGTTTCTGTGGGAGATGAAATTTCGTTTAAAAAGTATAAGATTTTTATTATTTTTAATGAGCATTATTATTTTTAATTTATTATTAATTTATAAGAGTATTTTAATGAGTATAAGTTAATAATATGTAAAGTATTATAATATAATACTTTAAATATTATTAATTTATAATAGAAATATCTGATTTGAAATATGTATAGAAATATTTGATTTGTAATCAGAATATTAATTTTATAATAGAAATATGTGATTTATTTTTATAATAGAAATATGTGATTTATTTTTATAATAGAAATATATGATTTATAATATGAATAGAAATATATGATTTATTTTTATAATAGAAATATGTGGTTTATTTTTATAATAGAAATATATGATTTATAATATGAAAATGAATATATGATTATAATAAGAATATTAATTTTTATAAATTATTTTACGAAATGTTATTCAAACATGTGATTTATAATAGAAATAAATGATTTATTTTTATAATAGAAATATGTGATTTATTTTTATAATAGAAATATATGATTTATAATATGAAAATGAATATATGATTATATAAGAATATTAGTTTTATAAATTATTTTACGAAATGTTATTCAAACATGTGATTTATAATAGAAATAACGGATTTATAATACGAATATTAATTTATAAAATATTTACATAATTATCATCATTTATATTATTATTTGATTCATATATGATTTAAATAATAATAAACATTTGATAATAATTACATATTTATCAGGTCGATTGTATAAAAACTATTGCCAATCTGGAATTGGTCTAACTCGAAATGCCATACGACTATGGAAAGTTACTACGGTCATAGATCTATGGCATCGACTTTTTTGATTTGCCTAAATGCGATACAGCCCAGACATTAATAATCTAGATTTTTATAAGAAAACACTCTAGCCATTTAAATCAATTAAAAAATAAAAAGCATTATTCTCAAATGATAATGCGAAAACTGTTAGTAATAATAATCGATAATAACACACAACAATGCAAAGCATCACTTAAAAACATAAACAAAGTAATACATGACTGTTACTTAAAAAAATCAAAGGAACCTGCTGATAAATCGTATCGTTATCCTGCTAAAATTAAAATAGAATCACATTAGTGATGAGAAAACTGACTATATCAAATGGGGGTTCTGTAAATACTAAAATAAACGAGAACTGAAATAGAGTGACTTAAGTGGGATCCCGGTAAAAATATTTCGATTGATTTAAAAATCAAAACCTTAGTTCAAATCGCATTAACGATAAACTCTGTAAAATTACATTACACCCATCGAAATAAAATAAATGGATTCTTAAAAATCTCAGTTTTACAGCTCTCCATTCAATTTGAAAAAGATGGGGAAACATAAATAGAATTAATTTCTGTTCAAATAGCGCTTGTGTCGCTTTTCCGACAGTTTCTGCTGATGGTGTGGAGTCGGTTAATATGAGACCAATCGAAAAATTCACGATATTAGTGGAAGTGGGTGGCGCGTGTTAAGATTCGCGAATCTGTTTATTAACCGCGGGTATTATCATTAAAGTCAATTAGCTAACATCAGTTTTATTCTACACCGGAATCTCCTAGTAGGTAAAAAGGCTATTGTAGAATGTTAAAAACTACAGATCATTCGTCGTTTTATAATAGTGTTTTATCATTTAAAGCGTGATATTAGTTTTAAGAATGGGAGCGTGTTTCTTCTTACCACTACTTTTATTGGAATGAATTGAATTACGATCCAATTAAGATAGTCCAATGAGACTCTGTAACTGACCCAAATTTGAGAGAAACAATAGCGATTTAAATTGGCGATCAATTCTTGAATTCTAACAACACCCCCTTCTAAAACCATTGAACTGACATCTGATTATGTAACCCTCATCATCCTCCATTGTCTTAAATCATCGACAAAGGTACGGTGGTAACCCGATTAATCTTTTAAAAATTTTATACAAGACGGTGATAAATTCATTATACAGCCATTTTTAATTTAAATAGACTGTTGAATTGTCATTGCAACTGTAGTGAATGTCACACCCAGAATCGCCCGTAAAATGGTGTCCCCATTGTCTAAACGCCGTTTTTATTATGATAAAAGCCTTTAAGGCACATGTTGATTTGTGCGCCTAAAAAATCAAATTAGGAACACCCTATACACGCTCCTGAAAATAAAAACTTAATATTTAAAATTATTCTAAAATGATTACCCGACCATTCGTATTTATGCGGATTTAGGCTGTTTCTGCCTAAAGATGTAAAACATCAATCAAACTACACATGCCGATATCAGCAGGCTTATTATTAAATAAATTAATTACACAATATACTACACAATATTTCAATTTATGG
This sequence comes from Schmidtea mediterranea, assembly GCA_022537955.1. Lineage (NCBI taxonomy): Eukaryota > Metazoa > Platyhelminthes > Tricladida > Dugesiidae > Schmidtea > Schmidtea mediterranea. The sequence continues at coordinate 257,496,861 of CM039679.1, forward strand.
CTGTGAATGCTGTATTGGAATTTTAAAGAAATTAGATGGTAATTGCTGTCACAATTGTCCTACCCATATGAAAATCATGGTAAAGAAACGATGAAAGTAATCTTTACTTCTAATGAGGAACAGCAGTTTCATCGCATGTAAGAACTTGCTATCTTTGTAAAAAACTTATTAGAATAAGGTTAAGGACCATGATCATTTACAGGTTAGTATCTTGGTGCTGCCTGTCGTAACTGTCAACATAAAATACGGAAAATAAGCAAACAGTACTCTACGTCCTTTTCATAATTTGAGGGTATGACCTTCACTCATGATTTTAAAGTAATGGATTGAACTGAATTTTCCATCTTGGAAATTAAATATCAGTTCCTACACAACTAAGAATTCATATCTTTGATGTAAAATATCAGAATTAGCGTGTTAGATTTTATAGATAGTAATGCAACTTTTAAATTGCTCTTTAGCCAAGGCTGTGAAAACTCTTACTGATCTACCTCTAACTTGTTCTGCTTTGATGGTCTTATAGTTAAGGCAAAGGGTATCTTTCCTTATGATTTTGCAGTATCACTAGAGGTTCTTGAATCGACTTATGAACTACCTCCCAAATGGGATTCTGTATCTGATGATGAATATGCTACCGCCCAACTAATTTGGACACAGCAAAATTGCACTACAATGTTAGACTATATGTTAACTTACCTCAAATTAGACGTATTCCTCCTTGCAGACTATTTTCAGCAATTTCGCGCAAATCTATTGCTTACAATGGTTTAGAACCTCTGATTTTTATGGAATTCCTGGAATGTCATGGCGTCCGCTTCTCATGACATTAAAAGGAACCCATAGAACTTTTGCAGGACATGGAAATGTTTAATTCTATGAGGGTGGAATACGGGGTGGGTTAACATTTGTTAACAAACATCATGTTGCAAGTTCTGAAGATACAGAACTCTTGTATATCGACATTAATAATTTATATGGTTGGGCACTTAGCCAAAACCTTCCGTATGGTGATTTTGTTTGGGTGCATGATAATCTGAATGATGTGCTGAGTGAATGTGTGAATGCGAATATTGAATTCCTTCCGTATGGTTATACAATGGAAGTTGACATCAATATCCCTGAGCATGTGCATCAGTATTTGAATGACTTTCCGCTTGCTCCGGAAAAAATGTGCCCGCCCAATTCAAAAGTTGAGAAGTTAATGCTCACGCATTACAGTAAGAAGAACCATTTTCTTCACTGGAGACTTCTCAAGCTGTATATAGAATTGGGTGCAGAAGTTGAGTGTATTCATAGGGCAATTAAATTTAAACAAGCACCTATTTTTAAAGAAAATATACAAAGAAATACAGATTTACGCTCAAACTCAAAGTGCAAGCTTCATAGAGATTTGTATAAATTATTTAATAACAGTTTATATGGTAAATCCGTTGAGAATTTGAAAAAAACGGATGAATTTGAGGCTATGCAATTCAGCTGAAAAGATGATTGTATATGCTTCAAAACCGACTTTCAAAAAGTCCATTAAAATAGTGGATGATTTGATTGCTGCTCATCTGAACAAAGATTCTATATGTTTAGACAGGCCTAGCTACATTGGCCAATCAGTACTAGACCTGTCTAAGCTGCGGATGTACCAATTACAATATAATGAATTGGCAAAATATAGATCAGAATTTAACTGAGATATTAATATCGTTGCCGGCGACACTGATTCGTTTTTTCTTGAGGTTAGGCACTGTAAACTTGACATTCTTTTGCCGGCAATGATAAGAGACAGCCTTTTAGATACATCGAATTACGACCCGGCACATCCCTTATACTCGAGGAAATTAGATTCCGTGATCGGAAAATTTAAAGATGAAAGTAAAGGTCTCAGGTATAAGGAGTGGGTTTTCTTAAGACCCAAGTGCTATAGTTTATTAGGCAAATCTGATACAATGAGGGCTAAGGGGTGAAGTTGTTGGGGACTGACATCAAACATCAGTCTTATTTGGATTGCTACAATAAAAACGTAGTTTTCACAGTACCTCAAAGTATGATAGGGACGCGGAACCATCAGCTGTACACATTTAAAAACAGTAAAATCGCTTTGAGTAATAACGATGATAAGCGATTATGGGTGGGGAAAAATACCAGTATCGCATTTGGGCATTATTTTGGGGTTGATGCAATAGATAGTGACCAAGTTAATTTCTTGGATGAGCCGCTTTTCGGTGGTTCGAACCCCAGTTTTGATGACTCTACCGAAATCAGCGATAATGGACAGCTTTTCGGTGGTTCGAGCCTTAGTTTTGATGACTCTACCGAAATCAGCGATAATGGACAGCTTTTCGGTGGTTCGAGCCCCAGTTTTGATGACTCTACCGAAATCAGTGATAATGGACAGCTTTTCGATGGTTTTAACGAAGATAACATTGATATTGATGACGTGTATTTATCAGAATAATAAATGTTTTTAAAAAACTGTTTTTGTTAATTTGGAAACTTATTTATCTAGAAAACTTGTTATAGTTTTCATTTTTATTATGAAATTTAGATATAATTTTTTAAAATTTTAATTTTTTATAATTACATTTTTATAATATTATTATTTCATGCAAAAGCCGCAGCGTGACGAAACGCGAAATATTACTTTATAGATGTTTTAAATGTAAAAACACTATATATTTTAATGTATTTATAATTAATTCTTTGTTTTTATGAAGTTGTTTTTTGTGAAGTTGTTTTAGTTTTTATGTAGTTGTTTTTATATATTTTTTTATTATATTATTATTATTATTATTATTATTATTATTATTATTATTATTATTATTAATAAAATTAATAATAATAATATTAATAATAAAAGTTTTTATAAGTATTTATAAGTATTAATATTAATAAAAGTTTTTAAAAGTAATAATAATAATAAAATTAATAAAAGTTTTTAAAAGTATTATTAATAATAATAATAATTAAAGTTTTTATAAGTATTAATAATTTTTATAAGTAATAAGTATATTAATAATAATAATAATTAAAGTTTTTATAAGTATTAATAATTTTTATAAGTAATAAGTATATAAATAATAATAATAATAAATAATACTATTAATATTAATAATAATAATAATAAAATTTTTATAAGTATTTATAAGTATTAATATTAATAAAAGTTTTTAAAAGTAATAATAATAATAATAATAATAATATTAATAATAATAATTATTATTATTATAATAAAAATATTAATAATAATAATAATTAAAGTTTTTATAAGTATTAATAGAATAATAAAAAGTAATAATATTGATAATAATAATAATAATTATAATAAAATAATTTACAAAATAAATACTACTTATTTTTATAAGTAGTAAATTTAAATTTAAAAATGTTTAAAAATAATATGACCTTGAGAAATTTTGAATGACCTTGAAAGTTTTTGAATGACCTTGGAAAATTTTTGATAACTCATCCAATGACCTTGACCTACTTTTGAATGACCTTGAAAATTTTTGATGAGTCATCCAATGACCTTGAATGAATCATGGTCTTTGTTTAAATGACCTTGAAATTTTTAACGAGTCATCCAATGACCTTGAATGAGTCATGGTCTTTGTTTAAATGACCTTGAAATTTTTAATGAGTCATCCAATGACCTTGAATGAGTCATGGTATTTGTTTAAATTACCTTGAAAAATTGATGAGCCATCCAACGACATTGAATGAGTCATGGTCTTTGTTTAAATGACCTTGAAAAAATATGATGAGTCATCCAATGACCTTGAATGCGTCATGGTCTTTGTTTAAATGACCTTGCAAAAATTGATGAGTCATCCAATGACCTTGAATGAGTCATGGTCTTTGTTTAAACGACCTTGAGAAATTTTGATGAGTCATGGTCTTTGTTTCAATGACCTTGAATGAGTCATTGTCTTTGTTCTAAAAAATTTGTACTTTTAAACTTAGAAAAAAAATTTTTGCCGGGGGTATGTGAGCTAGATGGCCTCTGAGCTAGATGGCCTCTGAGCTAGAGGGCCGGTATCCCACTACTGATATTAATGGTTATCAGTCTAAATCGATTGCTTTCCTGACGATAATTAATATAAACTTATAATGGGAGTTTAGAATAACTTTAGCCAAATTCTTAAATCAAACTCAGAGTAATACAAATCCGATTTATTTTACAAAAACTAATCGTTTATGTTTAACCACAACATTTATTTAAATTAAATATATTCATTTTCAAAAATTATACTTATATGATAATGACTTAAAAATTCTTAATAGGATCATCATAATGGTAATTTAATATTGATCTTCTAATCATTAGAATAGAAAAATTCGATAATACTAGTAGCCTATTTGTAGCAAAACGAAATGAAATCAAATAATTCTAATACATCAAAAGTCGTAGTAATAATATTCTGTTGCCTAATGCTAGGACTGAACACCCTAATAACAAAGTAAGATTAGATCATAGTAAATAATCAAAACTACCTCAAAAGAGGATTTATGTGCTATATCATTTAAATCGACAAGATAAATTAATTTAAAATAGACAATAGTTACGTGACATATCTAATTGAAAATTTAAATTTCAGAAAAATCTATGCATATCTGAGGAAATTGTTGGATAGTTGGGGATTACGTCAACGTATTTTCTCCGCATTACTAAGCGGTTCACTCTCTTATTCTAGATTCTTGCGTTGAGCAAAGAATAACCGTCACGGGATAACGAGGTTCACGATTAATTTATCTGGTGGGAGTTACGTGACTAGAGAGATTTCTTACAACTCGTTGGTAACTTTAGTTGTTTAGAGATTTGGTGATTAGTTAATTTTGGTCTAGGAGCACCTTGAATCGTTAAGTCATAATTTTAATTGCACGAACTCCAAAAAAGAACAGTAATACAACGATTGTATTATAAGTTTTATTGAGTATCAAAACGTAGTTGGGATAGTCCTACTTGGCATATAATTGTCTGCAGGAATGTGGCTTTGACCATGACCAATAGTTGCATGGGTTCAAAGGTTGTGCGCTTCAGGCATTTGTCGGTCCGGATCCTTGATCAGAGCATTTTCCCTCGCTTTCGTTGAATAGATTCACTAGATGAAGTTGTTGCCATTGTAAATTTTCAATAAACTATTCGAATGTATATAGCTCCATTGACTATATATACTCGTGGCGTCAGTGGGTGTGTACTGCCACGTGGATCATAATAATTCCGTCGCTTAAATATGATTGGTTAAGAATATTTTCGTCTGTTTTAACTCTACTATCGACTGAAGAGGGGACGGAATTTTCAACACACAAACAGGTAATAGTCAAATTTTCCTATCCAAAAATTGATTAATTTCTACCAACTTTCTAGAATGGTCAACGTATTTCGTTTCGGAGTTGATATATCGTGGGGAATTCTAAAAATTTTATTTTTGCTGGAATCAACAATTGGATCAGTTTTAGCCTTCAAGAAAACGAATTGCCGTTCGCCTGATGTGAACTATTTTGATGGAGCTTTTGCTAGACATCGTCTGGGAGCGAGGATTGAACATTTAGGGGGGAAATACTAGCCGTGGCATTTCTCAAGGTAATTATGATTCCTATTTTTCCACCTTAATAGTTTCTAGGAGGTTTAAGGGTTATCTGCCGATCACATTCGGGTTTATCGGATTTGCTTGCGCAGACGTCGTCATGGGTCGTATTAATTTTACTGAGAATTCTCATGTGGACTAATTATTTTATTTGATGAATATTAATTAGATTATTTGACACTGTTAATTTTTGGTTCTTTTTCTTATTTTCTATATCTAATTGGCGATTTTGGATGAGTGAATTTTGGTTGGATTATTATTAAGGGCTTACCTAGCTAACTTGTGGAAGTTGCCAATGGGAACATTGTCCATCAAAGACTATTCTAGCATCCGAAAATTTCAGGTCATACTCTTTTCATTTTCATTGTAGCAGTAGTCCACCTATGTTTAGTAATCCTGGACGACTGATGCTTTGGAAATATAGACGATTGGGTATCATTGTGCCCATAAAACTAGCAATTATTAGTCCATGAATTAACGCAGTTTGAGTTTACTCTTTTTATCATAATTGATGGTATTTTGGGTCGAGGGGTTTGGGTTTTATGGTCGTATTCCATCATTAATAATGTTTTATATAGGGATTAATTTAGTTCTGCCATTTTATTTACTCTATTATCGATCCATAATATTTATTGACTTAAATTTTGGCCTTATTCCCAGAATGTTTATAGAATTTCGCTCGGTTCTCGTCATATTATTTAATTAGTTAAAGACTTATACGGGGATTTGGTAGTAATTCTCTGGATAAGTGACGATTTTGGGGACCTTTAGTTTAGCTTTAGTTCCAAATGGTTTATTAATAAGTTTATTAATAGTTTATATTTATTTTACCAAAATTAATAATGATTGATTATTTGAGGTTTCGATGCATTGATTTCCGCAAGTCCCGTTCCCTTTAACCTCAAGTTGATTTTAGGAAATTTTATGTTGATATTAGATTTTAAGAGTGTCCACTGGGCTACTCTGTGTTAATATTTTAGCCGTTGAGTAATGAGATTTTAGGTCGATTTTTCGGGAGTAGGTCGAAAGGTAGTCTACCAAAAGATTACCTCCCAATCTCCCTTCTGCCCCTATGGAAGTGAATGAATTGATGTTCGAGTCTGTCGTTACCCACGGCGAGATCTCTCACGGCATGAGCTATTGACGGACTTACACCGCACTTACACTGCTAGATATTTATGTAGAACTTTACTGACTTGTTGGTGTGTGGCTGTGGGCCGGAAAAATTTCGACACAGTTAAGTTTGATAAGTTCAATAATATATATTTCAATACTAATTTCCCATTCATTTACAATTGATACTCATTTCGTATTCATTCATAACACCGGTAAGTCATTCCGGCTTACCTTCGATAAATTTGGATCAGAGTTTCGTTCGTAGTTTTCAATTAGCGTTCGATTTAGTGATCAAGAGTTTGAGTGTTCCGCTAGAAAAGTGAATTTACGAGCGTTAGAGTTTTAAAAAACCGAAACTGGTTAAAAACTGATTTAAATTCTGTGAAAATGAATCGACATATATACCTGTTTTGTGACCCTAACCTTGCGTGTTAAATTTGATGTAGTAAAACAATATTTGACCTTGGAAGTTTCTTTGTATATTCTAACTCTAATTTTCTTATTTTTGATTTAGTTTGACAATTTTTGTTTTTAGCTTTTAATTGAATTGTTTCCAATTCAAATTATTTAATTTTAGTTCTAACTTTCATGAACTCTTGTTTCTTTAAGTAAATTGTCAATTTTTGGTCAAATTTTCGTGTTTTCATGTTATTTTTGTGTTTATTTCGTGTGGATCTTGTTGCATTTTTTTATTATTTTTATTTACTTTATGTCTTTAATTTTATATTTTAATTATTTATTTCTAATATTTTTCAGTGGTTATTTGGTGTTTTTGGGGCTGATTTTAAATCTGCGTGTTGTATTTGTGTGCTATTTCCGATCCATTTAAACAAAATTTAGTGCTGGCCAACAGTGTCATCATTTTCAATCGTCTCACTTTGGCTCTATTTTTCCTCTATTTACTAATGTCTCATCATACATTATTTTCCAAACTCTTTTCAACTTTATCCACAGCATCACATTAGCTTTTAATCTCGCATATATTGTTTTGGCCACCTCATCTATTTGCTCCTTTGGATTTGATCTTAATAGTTTTTATATCTCGCAATTAGATATGCCTTTGCCGTAATCACTTTATATCTATTTATACCAGTTGTGAAGAGTATCTTTAAAACTACTTCTTCATTTACATCTTCTACCTCAATTCTTTAACCTCTTTCTCCATCATTTTGATTTTTTGAACCATATTTTCAATTAGCGTTGATGGTTTTCTCCACAATCTTTCATCTCAATATCGTTAAAATATAATTTCACTTCATCCTTTAGCCCGATGTTCCGATGCCACTTATCTCTTGCTATTTGTCGTATTTTTTTACGATTGTACATATATGGACTTCTGTTTTAGATTATATCATTTGAAGGAAATACTCATTTTTAGTATCCAATGTTATTTTTAAGGGTTCATAAAATTTTCTGACTTTTTCTCACAAATTCTCCGTAAATTTTAATCATCTCTTTCAACTCTATTTCTATTTCAAATACTCGTGTTTCTCTTTGTCTCTTTATCATTAATGGGATTAAACTGGTTAAATATTCTGGATCAATTCTACTCACTTGAACTTTGTTTATTATTCTCAATGTTTTATTGTCATCAGTAGGCCGTTTTTTCAAAACTTCTTTTAATTCCTCTTTCAATTTCATTTATCTATCTGTTTCGGTCATTAACATTTGATCGTTTTCTCTGATCTCTTTCAACTCTTCTTTATCAATGTCAACTTCATTTGTAAAACACTCATATTCGTTATGTGATACCTCCGACTTTCTTTCCATATGTCGGCCATATTGAGTTTTAAACTCTTTTACCTCATCTCTCAAAGTATTTTTTTCATTGTTCATATTTGCAAATTCCACACCGTTTATTTGCTTTACTTCGGGTTCATTTTTAAATTTTACTCTGTTTGGTGATTCACCTCACTGGTTAGTACATACTCTTGCTAAGTGACCATATTTCTGGCAATTGTAACATTTGATCTGTCCATTGAAATTTACTCTGTGTCTTTCATCATAATTATAATGGCTTGATTTATATTGATTTTGTCTATACGGACTCGATTGTCTACCTCTTGAGCTATTTCTGTTACCTCTAATTTCATATTGGAGGTACTCGGAACGATTATATCTATTTTTTCTAAAATAACTGCCTTTACTATTCTTATTATAATCAGAACGATTATCTCTAAAACTATTTCTGTTATAGTCAGAACGACTGTCTCTATTACCGTCTCTAAACTGAATTTTATTTTGTTCTGAAAAATTCAGTGCGTCTAATCTTTTCCTGTTTCAGGTGATTGACTTCTACTCGAATTCGGACTATTTTTTCGTCTGTTTTTTACAAAATTTAGATATAACTGTTTCATATCTTCCAATGGAACATCATCATTGTTTTCAAACTCAAGTTTCGCCATCGTTGGCCTTTGAATCTCAACTGCATCTATGGATGCATTGAATCTATCTCTTTGTTGTGCCTCTACTCTTTTCGCTTTGTGAACTAATTTATTCAAATTTTCATATTCAACCATTATTATTGCTTTATATAAGTATTTCTAGATTCCGTTCCTGAACTGATCTTCAATCAATTTCGGAGTGTGCTCTCCATCACCAAATGCCTTTTTTGCTAATTCTGTTGTTGTATACACATATTCCCCAAATGACTCTCTGGATCCTTGATATCGATTTCTAAATTTTTGAACATTTATTTTTTGTAAATCACTATCAATTACTACTTCTGCTCTCAAATTTTCTATAAGTTGATCAAGATTATTTCCCCTACACTCTAAATTGTTATATGCCTGTAGCGCATATCCTTTCAAATACAATGGAATTCTACATTTTAATTCATCAAGTGTCCAACCACAATCGTCTGCATACTGAGCAATCTCAGTGAAAAAATCGTCAAATTTTTTGGGTTCTCCTCTGTAAGGTTCAATCGGTAAAATTTTAATAAAATTATTATTATTTTGATTATTATTCATCCTATATATGATCCTATTTCTTAAATTATATATTTTCCCGATATATTTCTACACTAACCCTCTGATCTCAATTCCTATCCCCCAAATTGTTGATAACAACAATTGATTTTAAAGTCCCGTTCGCGGCACCAAATGTTGAGGTCTCGAAATTTTGTTAGGTCTCAACTTTTCACTGGTGTTTCTTATATATAATAATAACAAAGGCTTTTGTTGAGGATAACTAAATAATGGAGTAAAATAATTAATAAACATGTAAAATGATTGGGGAAAACAAGAATAAGTGATTAAGATGTGATTCTGGATCTTAATGAAAAGGGAATGAAAAAGAAATGTCGAATAATGAGAAGGGAATAAAATAAAATCAATAAAAACAGACAATTAAATAAAAGAAGGTCATTTATAATTAACAAGTGCAAATTTAGGAAAACAAAAACAAAAGGAAATTTTGCACGTTATTTTGAAAGCTCTTTCAAGATGAGGGAAGGAATGTTGTTTGGGAATCCAGGAAAGGGCATCTCTAAAAAATTATTTATCTGGACAGCTGTCAGTTATTATAGAGGCTCAAATGGAATTAGCGGTAAAAGATATCAGAAATTTTATTGGATATCAGTAAGTATTATTGGATGACGGAGTATAAAAAGAAAACGCAATTGGAATCAAAGGGAGGAAAAGAGATTATTAGAGCGAAATTGAACAGAATTCGACGAATAATTGGAAAGAAGAAAATTACAGAAAATTATTGAAGAAAATATTAAAGAGAAATTTGGAGAAAACTTAAAGTTGAAATAAAGGAAAAGAGAAATTTGAAACAGAAATTAAGCGAAGTCAAAGCAAAGCAACTATATCATAGTTACCGATCTCAGAAACCCGTCACAGTAGTCAAGTGATTGTGAAATCCAATTGATCCGAAAAGTGCTATTCTTTCCGAAGGGTCCTAATAAGCACCAAATTGTGATTGATAGATAATTCGTTGTGTCATTTTAAAGAGGAGATAAATGTATTAATCAATAAAGTTTATATCGTTTGGAGTTCATTACTGTTGTTTAAAAGCACACTTGGAGTCAGATTGACAATAATTCCTATTCGAATTCACCGACAACCCCAACACTTTATATAATATTTTATTAAACAACAAATTATTGGATGTACGGAAAACTTAGTAGCTAGTTAGCTCTTATTTCTGACTGATAACTATCCCACGTGTAATCTAGGGTTACCTTTTCCATGTACATCGCACGATTTGGATATACTGCTACGTACCCATGAACGAAATCATGTTGGTATTGTACGCAACAGCCGAATGCCATTCGGGCAGGTGAGCGCTATTACTAGTGCTACTCCCCGAAGGACCTTCGTTTTCCCCGGTCCTTGGCTGCCGTTAGAAGGACTTACGCACTCTATCTCGAAATTACACTTTCACAAAACCACTGGTGTCTACTCATATCTTACTTCTGGAATTGTGAGAATCTCTACATGAATTTTAGTCTAGCCTAGCGTTGTTAGTAGGTAGACCGTTTTTCCCGTAGCAAATGTACCTTTAGTTCTCCCCTTTTAATTAACTATTAACCCAACATTATTCTTTTATTACTCTTGATTCAATTATTCACGGTTAATCAAAAAGGAAAAAAAATAAACACAAAAATAGTTCTATTACAATTCATTTTATTTTCGACATATATAGTTCAAGTGTAGGTATACTAAGTATAAGAACAGTTCACAAGATATCATGCGATTTCGATTATAATACACAACGATGGTACAGAGTAAGCATTTGGGGGAGTCATTAGAGATTGATGACTCTGTAATAATAGTGAGGGCTGCATTGTAAGAAGAGGAGCGGGTCATCGTGACAGATCTCGTCGGCCTCGATTCTAGTTTTCCGAATCGATGTCTACCGACAGGCATCGGCGTTTCGGCTGTCGATGGAGAGGGGATTGGTGATTGAATTTAGCTCCACTTGGGTTGAGATTCCAGGCTCATTTGCCGGGTTAAGACTCGTTGGAACACGTCCACTAAGAACGGCAAGTCGAGACCTAATTGCTCCAGGGCGCAGTTTACCAGTGGAGTTTCGATTGCTTCTTCCACTAGATTGATATAGATCGACGGAGGTGGTGAGTGAATAGTTATAGATGGAGCATAGACGATATCAGGGTCGAAATCAGGGAATTCGAACTCTTGGTATGCCGGAGGCGGATCATTCTCTCTGCTGGTCGTTCCCATCGATTCTGTCGCCCTAAGCAGATTTGCTTCTGCTCGGCGTGGTTCGCGGCGACGGCGATTCCGATTGGGCCGCCGTCGGGCTACTCCGGGCCTAGATTTGGCCATTAAGTTCTGAGGAGGTTCAATAACCGGAGGTGGGGCTGGATTTGAAGGGAGGTGCTGGGCTGAAATAATATTTAGGCTTTGGGCCCAATTGCATCCCGGTACACGAGCTCGGAGCTCGGCATCCGTAAATATTTGTCTGAGTGCGGTGCCCTGTTCAGCTATTAGAATTCGCTGGCTGCGTGATTCAACCACCAGCGCATCTCTGGTCCGAGATAGGCTAGAAATCTTTTGGAACAATTTACGGGTGGCTTCGGGTGAGCTCCAGGTGCCCTTTAATTTTTGATACTTTGTTTGGAAGACTGCCTGGTCCTTTTCGAGTTGTTCTAGTCTCTGACGTGTTGTGATTATTGAAGGAGATAGATGTGGTATCCTGGGAAGCTCTGACGTATTCATTGTTCGGCGAGGATCTATACGTAAACAAAATAGTATTATGTACCATTTTCTGAAAATCGTACTGGGGCGTCGGTGAGGTAATTGCGAGAGGATTCGTAAGCGAAATGACAGTACGAGTGGGGTCGATATCAATAGAAGTAGAGGGTTTTAGTACCATCCTATTACGAAGTTTCTAATTTGGGAAGTGAATTGATTCAGAAGGCGTGTATGATTTGAGATGGATCAGGGATAGGATCAGCGGTCGCGGTAGTAAGTTAACTAATCAGAATTCGAAAAGGAGCTCCGTTATAGTTAGTATTCAGGCTTGTCACTCAAGTAGGTTCTCTAATTACTACTAAATTATTAATAATAGTAATGGTATATAAGGGAACATTAACTAGATTGACGTTATTGATAATCATAACTGTGATAAAACAGCAATAGTGTTAAGAATCGTCATAATATTAATACTGGGGTCAATAACAATAATAGTGATACTGCTATTACTTATAATCATAATAATAACAACAAATATAATAATGGTAACAATAATGATAATGATAAATGCTCATAATGATAATAATGATAGTAATAATAGTACTAACAATACTAATAGTAATAATAATAATAATAATAATGATAATAATAATGATAATAATAGTAGTAATGGTAAAGATATTAGAGGATCACGGCACAACCATTAAATAATGGTAATAATATTACTGACTATAATCTTAAGGAGGATATGGAGTAATCATGGAATTTACTAAATGACCATATTCCCAAAAAATTTCAATTACAGAGATAATTTCGACAACCCGGTAAAGTTGAGGTCAATGACATTTCCTACAACTGGGTATTATGAACTTGGCTGTCACGGGAAGAAAAACAGAAACCGTCGGTATGGCAATTTGCTATGAGGTGATGCAAATTTTTCTTCCTCTCCCCATTGGCAATGACGATTTTGTGAAATACTATTACATTGAAAAATTCTACAAGAAAAAATCGATAGTGGCAAACGGCTATTTCTGGAATATCTTCGTGATTTGACTAGGTTGATTTATGTGCTAACTAAATGGGGCTTCATCAGTTGGTTGTTTCCTATGAGTGTCGACATTTTGTGATATGCGTTCCAGCATCGATTCTAGACAGAAGATGGATTTTTTGGATATGTCAATTTACTTTATCTATTCTGTAGTTTGGGACATTTATGGTTTTACCAAATCTATCGGTTTTTGCTATGTGTCGTTTAAAAATGCTGTAAATTATGATTGATCTCGGTAATTCTGTTTTTAGTGTTTGAAAACTTAGTATTTATTATGATAAAGGTGTCTGACACTTTCCTGGTATTTTCATTTCCCCTTTTTACATTGTTTTTTTAAAAAAAAAATTTTATTCCCGTCGTTACTTATCACTTCTGCCCAGATTGACTCGTTTTCGAGGTTTCAAGAAAATAATCCTAAACGATCGCTGTGCGATCTTTCCTATTACCCCTAACTGATAGCGCTCTTCCCTTTAATTTAGAATTTCCTGCTCGCCTCGACCGACGTTTCTATCAGCCGTTGCGAGTCGTTTAACGGTGCCCTACGGGGAGGGTCCTGTGCCATTTTGCCAGGCCCCGTCGCGGACAGACCGAGATTTCGAAAAAGCTCGACCCACAATCACAACTGGGGAACTTAATCCGCCAGCCGGACCAGGATCTGCCTTATCGAGTACTATTACAATACATATCATGTAAATATGATTTTATCAGGGACCTCGTATATAATTGATATGGTTATATGATTATAAAATGAATATGAAGCATTATGAATATCAAATTGTATTAACATAAAAATTAAGCAATCGTTAACATAGAATACAAAAAGAAAAACAAAACATCCTTACTTCGTAATACAAATAGAATTTCAGTAACAATGAAAATTGAATTTAGTTGAAAAGTGTGTTGAAATTGTAAAGTTGTAAAGTCTGAAATAATGAAATTGGTCACTGCTTATATACTATTTTTGTGTCTGTGTGCGACCAATAGTCGATTTTTCGCCATTTTTAGGGCTTTTTAATTATTTTATTAATTTTAAATTATTTTTATAAATTTTTATACATTTTTCTTTATTTTTTGATATATGAATATTTGTTATTGGATTTCATTTTTTATTATTATTATCTTACAATATTATTTTTTTATCTCCAATATTTTGTTTTCTGGTCGCCTCTTCTGCCTGTGTTTTTTCTAAACCTTATTTTGCAAGGTTTTGGCAGTTTATTTCTTTTCTCGTATGTTTCTGTCTGCAGCTGTAGGTTTTTACGAATTTTAATTAATCATTTGTTTTTATTTAATTTTGTTATGTTTTTAATTTGTTTTAATTAAAATGTTTTATTTCATTTTTGGTCTCTTCTTGCGGTGCATGCGTATGTGCAGTGACCATATTCCATATTTTTCATTTTTATCTTTTTGTTTTACAGTTTGTTCGTAATTTTTTGTTTTAATTTTGGCTCTATGCCCAACAAAATCAAAAATTTACCAAGAGATATATTTGGTACAAATTATCTTTAACTCCAAATCTTTAACTTTTAAATATGATGTATATTAGCACGTGCTATATCGTGCGTGTAAAAAATATATGTAAACTCTTTTGTCTGTTTTATTTTAAAGTCTTGTGAAGATTTACTTTGCAAGACTATCTCAAAGGACAAAATTTTTGGGCGCTTTGACTAAAATTTCTTCGCTATTTATATTAAAATTTTCCTAGTTTAAAATATTTATTTTATTTATTAAAAGTGGATTATTTATTTAATACAGGGGTTATTTATTTAATTTACTAAGGGAAATTTTAAAGATTTTATTTCTTATAAGGAAATTATTTACTTTGCTTTTAATGGAAATTATTTATATTGATTTTTTAAAGAGATTGTTTATTTTGATTTAGGAATGAAATTATTAAGGAAATTGATTTTTTAAAGAAATTGTTTATTTTGGTTTAGGAAATGAATTATTAAGGAAATTATTTTGAGAATTGAAAGAAATTATAAAATTATTAAAGAAATTATTTATCTAATTTTTTAGAAACATAATATTTTTTTATAACAAGATTTTTTATTTATATATTTGTATTTATATTCACTTTGATAAAATCATGAAATAATTTATTTTATATACATACACCAATTAAAACTAATAATCATATACAATAAAATAATTGTTTCAAAAATTGCATCAAACACATCATAATTTTTCGATTATCATCACACATAATTGTTCGATTATTGTTCAAAATCACAAAATTGTTCAGGTTGTTTGGGAATTGGATTGGGATTAGATTTTCCGTGCATATATTTACCCTATTTTTTCCAGGCATTGTTTTAAAATATTTATTTAGGATAAATGTGGTGATGGGCTTGCCCCTCATAATCCAACAATATAAAAGCGATTTATTCCATATAGTTTTAAGTTCATATCACCCTGACGATAACATTGAGTTTGTAGAAATATATATATATTGGATTTGCGCCTTATCTTATTTAATGATGAAATCATTCTTATTTAGTTTAGTTGACCAGATTTTAATAAATCCTTTCATTAATTTTATATTTTTAACTTACAAAAATGATCCTGAGTCAATCCATATTTTCATTAACACCCAAATGCCAATATTGTTTATATTGTAAAAAAAAACTTGTTTTAATAATTTTTTATAATATATATAATCAAATTTTATAAAACTTAAATTCATTATTAAGTGTTAAATGTCATTATTAATAAATAATTACTAAAGTGAGCTAAATTTGGGGAAAAGCTGCAATAAAAATATTGCTTGTCTTGATATGTATCAGAGATAGCGGAAGAATTGTAAATGGCCACATAAAATTGGCTGACACCCAGGGCCGGATTTAAGCATTTGTTGGCCCTAGGCAAAGGAGCTTTTTGGGGCCCTCAAAATTAATTAGTATATTTCAAGGAAATTATGTAGATTATTTTATTTGCTAAAAGTATTTAAGAAATAATTATTTACTACCTATTTATATTTTGAAATATATTTATTAAATAATTCCGCTTAAAAATAAGATACATATGTCATGTCAAAAATATAATTTTACAAAACTTTCTTTCTAAATTTTTCTAGAGCATATTGATTAATCAATGAATCAAAATCAATAGCTTTCAATTTATCAATGTTACAAGATAATAAGGCCAAATTATTCAAAATTTTTGACTCATCGTTGACCTCAAAAGATTTTTAATCAGCTTCAATTTTGAGAAACTTCTTTCGCCAGTGCAATTAGCAATCATTAGACACAAAAAAATTCTTAAAATTGTTTCCAAATTTGGAAAAGCAATTTCCAAATTTTTTTCTTTAATTATCTCGTAGAAACTCAAATGATTTGGATGATCATTTGGCCAATCGTTCCTGATATATTCGTGAAATTGTAGTAACTCGAAAAAAAGTGAATCGTCTATATCATCTGGATATTTTTCAACAACGTTATTCACATGTTGTTTCAAATCTTCTTGCGACAATTCAATATTTGTCAAAAAACCAAACACTTTAGAAATTTCCAAGTAACAATCAGAGCGCTGAATCAAATTATTTTCGATGTTTTCTAAAATTTTCATGAAGACGTTGTTTCGAAAGTTCTCTTAGCACTAATTTCTGGTTCTGTGGTAGTTTGATCTTCATCTGGAAATTTCTTTTTAAATCTCTTTCTCTTGACAGTGTAGTCAGTGTTTGGTAACAATTTTTTAGCTTCAATTTTAATTTCATCAAAGCTATTTTTCAAATTTGTAATATATGAAGCTAGAGATGCATATAACGAAGAACAAACGTCTAATGTGACTTTAGGACTTTGCAAATTTTTTGAAACTGCATTCATTCTCTCTAGAACCTGATCCCAAAATATAACGAGAAGTGCGAATTCAAACTCCTCCATTTTATTCAATAAATTATTTGCTTCATTTCTAGTGTTTCCATAAAAATTTGCATCTTCAATGATGGCATTTAGTGCTTCCATTACATTTTCATAGTTTTCGTGAATAACCTTAACTGACTCAGAACGAGCACTCCATCTAGTCTTTGATAACGATTTTACCGTTCTATTTGAAAATTCAACTAACTTGTTCCATCTCTCAGTAGACGATGAAAAAAAATTGTAAACTTCCTGAATTAATCCGAAAAAATTGATTGATTCTATGCAACAGTCCGCACCTGAATTTCCAACCAAGTTCAAAGAATGAGCACTGCACGGTAAAAAATTGCTTTATCATTTTTTTCAAGAACTTTTGCCCTCATTCCTTTGTATTTTCCGGCCATATTCATAGCGTTGTCATACGATTGTGATCGGCAATCTTGAAAATTTAACCCAATATCCTTTTCAAAAAATTCCAATGAAATGTCAGCTAAATATTCTCCAGTGTGATTCTCTATCTCAATAAAGTTTAAGAATCGCTCGATTGGTTTAAAATTGATTTGATCAACGTATCTGATAATCATGCACAATTGATCTTTGTGTGATATATCAGGGGTGGAATCCACAGACATTCCAAAATATTTTGATTGTTTGATGTCATCAGAAATCGACTTCAATACTGTTTTTGCCATCAGATCGAGCAATTCCTCAAAAATTGTTTTTGAGAGATAAGAAGTTTTTCCAGATCCTGGATTACCAAACTTTCTAATGTGCTCTGCTAAAAATGGATCAAATTTTGCAATAAGTTCCAAGAGTCCAATGAAATTGCCACTTCCTTCCATTCCAAAAATTTCATTTGATCCTCGAAATGGTAAATTTCGTTCAACAATGGTGCAAATAACAGCTACAACTCGTTCTAAGACTTTTCTCCAGTAAATCCTTTCTTGTTGTATTTCTTTTTGCAATTGATCCGACACAGAATAGTTACTTTTTCTAGTTAAATATGTAACTAAAGCATTACGATGTTCTGAAGAGTTTTGATGGCTTTTGATTGAGGAACCAGCATTTTTCCAATCTCGCAGGCCATTGGTTGCTAAATTGAAATTTGAAGCAGTGAGTAATTTGCAAACAAAACAAAAAACATTTCCAATTTTAGGCGAATATACAAGCCATTCGCGAGTGTACTTTTCTCCATTTGTTTTTTCATCAAAGAATAAAGTCTTAGAGCAATATCGAACAGTATTGTCATTATAGAGCTGTTTGGAAGAATGAAAGTTTTCTGTTGAATGTTGGCAACTTTCAGGGCCCTTCTCAATCCAGTACAAAGTGTCTTCAGAAGACAATTCTCCCCATAATCCTACGTCATTCTCACGATTTGCATTTGGAGATGATTCAATCAGGGATTCCACTCAATTTTCATTATTAATGTTATCTACCAGCTCCAAATTATTTTCGAAATCATTAAAAACTTGATTTGAACTTCCAGTGAAAATAGGTTGATTTGAAGTACTGGAAGAGACCTCTATTTGGTCGCTTTGGTGCCGATCTTCTTGTGCTACAAATTCACTTTCGGTTGCAGAATCTTTAGTGAAAAAACAATCTAGCTTAGGAATTTTCTTAATTTCTTCTTCTCTCTCTGCTTTTTTCTTCCTTTTAAACGCTCCGCTTGCGTAGTTTCGTTTCATTCTATCTTAAATTTAATTATAGTATTTTTTAATTAAATTGATTAAATAATTTTAATATTTTTATACTATACCTAGATCTTAACAATTAATCAATTAAAAAAAAGCCTCACTTCGTCCTAAAATTGCTTTATTTTAAATTTTTATTTTTAAGCCGATTTCGTTTGAAATAATTTTTTTCTTTTGTGTATAAAATTTTTACCAACACTCCAAAAAAATATGTTTCTACACAATAACAATTCGATTCCCGCCTTCGCAAATTTCAACCGACAAACTCCACTAATGATAACCCCCTTGGAGGTTGCGGAAATAAAGAAAAAATATTTTTTCAACTATAACAACTTTTAAAATTATTGGGGCCCCAAATTGTTAGTATTTTAGAAAATTTCCTTAAATAAAAACATACGTACAATGTTTTTTTAATTCTTTATATAATACATGTATTTTATACTGTATTTTAATTTTTTTATATTTTAGTATATAAAAAATCCATTAAAAAAAATATTTTTTTTTGTGGCCCCTTAGATAATTTCGATTTTGGGCCCCCAAAACTGCGGGGCCCCTAGGCAGTGCCTAGTCTGCCTATAGGTAAATCCGGGCCTGCTGACACCAGAAGATTAAAATTAATCGGTATTGACTACAACGCTCATATCGTCCTCAACTGGGCAATCTAAATGTGTAACGATATAAACCGCCTTCCCTCCTTTTAGACAACGAATTTCACTCGAATGTAGAAAAGGTTCCCGTAGAATCTATTTCAAATAAACCGAACGAAATTGGACGTACTTTAGTAGCGAAAAAATATAACACTAAAATATATTGCAGACAGACTGCAACCTTCAGTCTTGACAACAACATAACCTTATTTAATTCTTTCTATACCCCATCGGAAACAACCGAAGATTAATGTAACGCATGCGACAAAATCTAAGTTCACCAAATTTGAGAAAATCATCCCAACTTTTCTCGACAAACTCGAATCAAACACACCAATTAAAACAAAGTGAAAATTTTCCATAGTTTTTTTATTTCAATTGAACATAGACAAAATAGATAACAAGATAAAATCCATTAAAAGCAAAATAAAGAACATATTTTATCTCCCGTTTGAATGCAAATTAGTTTTAATAGAATTGCTGTTGTCATTTCTAGAGATCACACTTTTTTTGCTTTCAATTCGGATGGAATTACTAACAGGATGTGAAATTCGGGATTTGTTAGATCTCTGTCTATTACAAGGGGGCTGATTTGTGGGATTCCCACCATCCTCACGGCCGTATCTAAATAAATTCATGAGCTACACATTTCTGAACGTAATAAATTGTTCAATTGTTACTATTCAACTCAAATCAATTTGCACAATTTGATTGGATGTCTCATTGTCGGGGACATACACGAAGAATATTAAATAATAATAATAATATAGCAATAATAAGTATGAGCACAGGCATCCCTCGGTTAGATCTCATATTGCATTCCTGAAAATTGAGCGTTAACAGAAACGACATTAAAAGAGATACTATTTAGCTAAAATATTGGGTTACGTTCCTAACTAATTTTTTTGGTACTTTAAGTCAAAAATAAAAAATTGGTACATATTTTTATTTTGAAATAAAATTTTTATTTCATTTACACTTCATTTAGAAATTAGAAAATAAATTAGAATTCAATATAACAAAATAATTTCAATAAAAACAAAAAAATATATTAATACATACCACAAAATAAAGGCCTAAATTCATATTTAACTATTTTTTAAAATATTTGTCTACGCTTGTTTGGTTAAATGGTTTTCTTTCTGTTTTTTTAAATGCACAATAACAATTTTCATGTGAAATGAAACAAAGAAAACCTTTAAAAAATATTTTAAAGTTAAAATAATTTTTTTTCATAAAATCAAAAAAACGCTATAACTAAACAACGCTAATCGAGGTATCCCTGTAATTTAAAAAAACTCGTTTTAAATTGAAAATAATCGAAGTAAATTTAATTAATTAAAAATTATAACAAACAATCCTCAATCAAAAATAATGTATTTTTTTAGTGGCTGCAAACTTTGTTTTACTGCGTATGTATTTACATAAACGGGTTTTTCAAATTTTGTATTTGATAAATGAGATCCAAACACAATTCAACCAGAAATTTTGATTTATTAATGAACATATTGCGTGCTTTACATAAATTAGATACAACCTTATAATCTGTATTTCCCAACTGCTTACTTAACTGCCTAGTATGCCAATACCAACACAAACTCAGGCTCATCATTCTTACATACATTTTCGATATTATTTACATCAACAATCGACTTACACACACCCGTCAAATGACACAGACATTTCCCACAATGGATCTTTAGGATTCTTAATAAATTTATAAACACTTTACTGAATTTGCAAAGAAGATAAAGATCATGAATAATTTTAAGTTGATAGCTATAAAATTCGATACTTTGCTTAAATTTTGATTTTAACAAACCTTAAATATTTAGTCAAATTTAGGTATTTTTAACAGATAAATTTATATATTACAAAACCTTCGTAGCATCAAATTATAATCAAAAAATCTGACTTATTAATGAGACATAAATCAATATACTAAATCAGTAGTACGCAAATTATTTAGCTCGCGGTACACATGTTAAAAAATTCGAGGATACAACTAAAGTGATAATCTAACATTTAACAAAAAGAATGCAAAATTGGCGGAAATAAACTGTTATTTTTATAAAATGGTTATTTACAAATTTTGAAATTTTATTATTAATTAAGTAAATAAACGTCGAAAATTTTATAAAGGCACTTTTAATTTTCTATTGGCACACCTTTGTTGTCACGGAACATAGTTTGAGTACCACTGACTAAATCAATATATTAATTTAATTATTTTGAAATATTTTCATGTAAAGCTTGAGAAAATTTTATTTGAATTTTAATTATTAGATAACTTTTTCATATTCAATTTAATAGGATGTTAGGATGTTAGCCCATCAGATATAGATCAAACCCACCCCCTCCGAAAAAATATTAAGAATAAAATATGTTTAAGTAGGTCGTGTTAAGGTCAAATAATTACATATTTTAAAATATATTTATTTATTTAAGTAGGTCATATATTTTAAATCTATATACTTTATATATATTTTTTAAACTAAATAGTTTATTGATTTTACTTTGAGATATATATAGATTATTTATTTTATTTTAAAATCTATATTGTTTATTTATTTTACTACCATTTCACATCGATCCAATTATCACTCTTAAAATCACAATTTTGTAAATCTTCAATATATTATATATTTTTCATCGTTGATATCTTTATTGCTTTCATGGTTTAGCAAACTTATTCATAAATTGGCTAAGATATCACGCAATTTATAATCGGAAATCGCATAGAAACCATCCGTACTCGACTCAATGAAAAAATAATAACTAAACCAGTAGTTATCGCAATCATTGAGAAAAAACGCACAAAATGTTGTGATATTGTGTAGTAGAATCAAAACTGCCCTCGTAATAAATGCTAACATTTTTATTTTGGATATTTTTAAGGCAAAAAAATTTCAAAGTCGAATTTTAGGTGAAAAGATCATCGTTTATCACAAATCGTTTGATGTATTGAGTCTTTTTACAAATGTGAAAAATAAATTATAAAAAAAGCAACTGATACAAATTTATATACATCACCAGATAGTTTCAGTAAGTCTAAATATAAAAACGTAAGAATAATCTAATATTAAACAATCTATGTTTTATTTAAATATTATACAAATGTTGTAAAATCGAATTTCAAAAACGTTTTCGTGTTTATAAACTATCCGGACAAATGGAAATTAACAAAATTATAATCTAAAATATTGGGAAATTCGATGGTAAAAATACAGATGTGAAAGAATGATTCGACAAACTTGAAATTATTTTAGAAACCAAGAATGTAAAAAATGTCATGAATGTAATGCCATTTTTACTTGAAGGTCAACCTTATGCAGTCTTCAAACAGTTAAAGGAAATGCAACACGACGATGGATTTCGGAATGCTGAAAAAAGAATTATTGAAGCCTTAACGAAACCTTTACAGAAAAATTTATTAATCGGCGATAACTTGGATGTTCATGTAAATGAATTAAGGTCACTGTATGAATAGTAATCCGCTTTTTTGTAAATAGCTTACCAAGTTATTTATGAAACCAACTCAAGATATCAACAGCGCCAACAATGAATGAGTTAGTCGCTCAAGTAAAGAAGATTGCAAGTAATCAATGTTATGACAATGAAACGGTTGCAGTAGTAGTACGAAGATCAGATAGTTGAAGACAAAACAGCCGAAAATGCTACATTTGTGATAGTGCTAATCATATGTTAAGATATTGTCCAGAAAGACGCAACATCAGATGTACAAAATGCAGTGTGATGGAACATATTTCAAGATTTTGCAAGTCGGGTAAAGATCAACTAGCTACATACAATGTGGAATCTTGTGTGGCCCCAAGAATATATGAGACTCCTACAAATGAATGGAAATGTTAAAGCATGTTTAGTTGATTCGGGCAGCACTACAACTACAGTAAAAGGAAATCCGCGAAAATCTATGACTCTGGTAGCGATCCTTGATGGTTCAATCATATATGCTGAAAGAAATAAAGTTGTATATTGGTTGGAGATAAATTATTTAATATTGATTGTTAAATTTATCCGTAACTGGTGTCCAATTATAATATAATTTTAGGAATGAATGCTATTAATGTTTGGTGGAGTTTGATTGAATAAATAAGCTATTTTTGGTTGCGAAGAAGCACCTTGTCAGGTAGTCTGACGCGGGCCGTGTGTAATTAAAAGCATAACTCCAGGGGCCGCACTACTTAAAATCTTTATTTTGTAATGTGTTAAAATTTTTTATATAATCAAATTATTATTTATAAAACAAATGAAACATTTAAAATAATAAATAAAGTTTATTTAATAAACTGTTTTCAATAATATTATTAGAAATACGTAGTGAAACTTTTATTGAGTTGTAAGCAATCGTTCAAATAAAAATAATTTAAAAGAAAGTTCTAAATTTTAAAGCAAATCATGATTTTAATTGTTATATAACTTTGGCTAAATTATAAAATCCATGTGCTTCGTTTCGGGCCGCAAAAGAAAACGTCGCGGGCCGTGTGTTTGAGACCCCTGATCTAGAGCCATATTTAAATATAAGCAAAGACTGAATTTGCCACGCTACTATAAAAAAGAGATAATAATCGAAGCAAAATATTCTGCTTGTTACCCTGTATGGATAAGACCGAATTTGAATCAAAAATGCACAGAAAGATGGAAATTTGGGCGTATCATTAAACCATTATCAAATACAAAATTTTGAGTCAGGTATAATGAATATCATATGCCGCGGAACGTGGACGATATTAGAAAGAAGGTTGTTGAAAATTCAGATGAACTTTGTGGGGATGTAAGAATAATGTAATATTAAACAATTATGTTGTTTAAATATTACAAAAAATAGAATTTCAAAAACGTGTCCGTGTTTACAAATGTTTTCATGTTGTTTTCCAGTATATTAATTTAAAAATGTTTTGTTAGAAATATTTAACTTTAAAAATCTTTAAGTATAAAATTCATTTAATAAGTAGAATATATTTTTAAAATTTTAAAAAATAGTTAAAAAATTTAAAAATATAATAAAAAATTAGTTTGAAATTCATATATATATTTGGTTGTTTTTTTACCTGATGGCGAGAATGAATCTGTCGAAATATATAACTGTTGTTTGGATGGAGCTTTTTTGTTTTTATACTTTACTTATTTATCAATAATATACCAATAATAATAAATTCATTTTGACTGAGTTTGAATAATCTTAAATAATACTGAATTCCAAAATTAATCAATACTATGACAATTACGCTGAAAATGAATTAGATGAATTTATGCAATAAGATTTTAATTTCAAAGCTTTTATAAGTAATGATGAATCATAATTTTGAATTTGGAAATAAGATGAGAATTGATTGTACGAAGTATATTTGGATAGGTTGCAGAAAAGTTGCTCCTGGTTTTTTAAAATGGCAATATAATATTAAATTAATATTCTAAGGATAAAATTCGTTTGTATAATAAAATATAAAAATTACTTAAAAATTTGTTTTCCTCTAACATTGGATCCAGATAGAGATCCACCTAATACCAATGAATACTGATCCATTGGAGGGTTTATATAGTCAGATTCAAGTCGAATGTTGGTTGGATTTGAAAATCGACTGGAATATCGATTAGAATTCATTCCAGTAAAAATAGGAACATTATTACAAGAACTACCAAAAAAAGGAGCATTTCCAGGTGCAAATCTAATCGGTTGCATTAGTCTTTGATGTGATTGACCGGGAAGAAAAATATGCGGAGAACCAGGACGAATGAAATTTGATGGTCCGTAGTTAGATAACATACATGACCAAGATTGGACCGGCATAAATTGATTGCTTTGATATTCTACAGAATGCAATTCCCGTAATATTTCGGCTTTTTCAGCCTAATTAAAAACTCAATGTAAGAGGTAAAAGGAAATAAAATGTGTGAAACAATTTAATACAGACGGTGTAAGAATAATATTTACAATTGCCGATTTAGCCTTTTTAATATATGTTGTTTCTATAGAAGAATTTAAATTTTATAAACTTAAAAATATTTACATTAAAATATTAAAAAACAAAAGGCAAGATATAAATAATATTGCACTGCCCATTAAAACTATCTTAAATTTTTAATATAATCAGCAATAAATTAGATACATTCGAGTGAGGTTTTAAACTTTTCATATATTTTTAATCAATAATTTCAGCACTGTCCTGTAACTTTTGGGTTAGAGCAGAATATAAAAAAAGAATGATTTTAAAAATTTCCTTTTCATTTCTGGTATCTTAATATTTTGATGCCTGTCAAAACGAAGGAGTTTAGTGAGCATGCCTTTGTTGCACATGAGATGTACGCCATTGATAATTTTCGAGAATCACTCCTATGAATGACTTTAGAGAATATTTCAAGATCTTACCAATTAGATGGGTAGTAAGCAGGGTCAGATTAACATATTCAGAGGCCATAAGCACTTACCAAGTATACTGCGCTAACAGCCAACCAAATCCAGGTAAGTGCAAGTTGTGCAAAATTAATATTTAGTACAATATTATATACACATACTATAATCTATACATTACACATCATGTAACTATGATGATGTAAGTTGTAAGAAATTAGCGGCTAGAACATTAACCCTTAATCATAAGTTAAATTAAATAAGTAACTCTATGGCTACACAACATAAACCGTGGTCCATGGATATTTTTAGTTAAATAATATGACTCATTAATTTAAACTGAATATCACGCTAGTTCGAGCAGTAATTTAGTGTTTGAAAAAAATTATAATATCTCGTTGTGGTGCTCTAAGCACGTGCTTAGTGTGCATATTGGTTAATCCGGTACAGGTATCAAGGATATTTTGTTTCCGGGAACAAACTATAAAATAAAGCTTCGATTATTCGAACAAACATTTTATTTATCGTTTCCGATTACCGAAAATGTTTAGGAAAAATCGAATGAGGAGGAATACAAAGATTTAAATTATAAAGCAAACATTGTATGAAAGCAATTAAATAATTTGAATTTGTTATTATATTGGTAGAAAAAAAGAGATGGAATTGAATGTCATAAATAGATAAATTTAAGGTAAATTTGCGATTTAACTGACAAAGGCGAAATAAATAATAGATTTTTTGTTACTAACAAATAAGTTTAAACTTGATTTTCAATTTCATTGTCTTTATAATATTCGAAAACCTTTTCTTATTAAAACGCATCTTATTGTATTTACTTTCAAAATCGCTCGAATAATCTAAATTTACTATATTCATGCTATTTGTTTTTCTAGTGTTTCGTTTAAAAAGCTAAGAAGAGAAAGGTCTCTTAGACGACCCTGACCTTTTGAAGTATATATAGGACACGATTAGCTGAATTACTCTTCACATTTTGATATCAAATCAGCAATTGTTATAATAATTTCCAATGCAATGCAAAAATTTGGAAATACATCATCTTTATGCATAACAATAAAACCAAGACTAACAAGGAGAGTTCCTGTCATAACTTTATTCTGAGCACAGAATAAAATCTTGCAATTACCAATTTGAACTAAAAGGTTTTCCAGGAGTTGAAAAACTTTAAAATTAATTTGAAAATACTTTATTGGAAGATACTATCAATGAACATCAGTCGGTGTCTTTTTAACTTCCGGAGTTGATACTATTATGAAGCTATTTGTGAAGATATTCTCGGTAAAAATAAAATAATACAATACAGAATAAAACAAGTAAATTATGAAGGAAATAAAAATTAGTGAAAGAAAAGTCCATACTAGCTCCCTGGAAAAAATCTCCCATTAAAGAGAAATACCATCGTGATCTGAATAAATGATTGCGAACATATTAGTGTATACTAAATAATAATAATAACTAAGATAGGCTTGCCATAATTCTCGAACTACAGACTGGGACAATCTCCCCTCCAGTCTCGTGACGCTCCACCCACCCACCCCCAAAAAACAACAACAAAACTTTTATCGGCAATCATACATTTGTCATGGGCGTTAGAATTTTTTTTATAAATAATAGACTCAAATTAATATCATGTAAAAAATGGCATTAATTAAGAATCATGTAAAAAAATTATTTTTCTTTTCTCATAACTGGTGTATGGGGATAGGAGAGGGCGAAGGTGTTGCTTCGAATGTATGATTTGCCACATGCGCGTATCAATACTAGATACTAGCTGACCAGTACTTTCCTTCTATAGTAAAGACTATCATATGAAAGTTTTCACGTAGCTTGTTTTTGATGCTTTTGTAGAGGTTCTATTTTAAGAAATCCGGGGCCTACCAAAAACAGAAAATCCTGTCATAAATTCTACAGGACAAAAAGGTTTGTGAACCTCTGACCTAAACAGTTTAGATATAGAGAACTTGAATTCAGAAAACAATCAAGAATTTATAAATTATACACATCAGACATTACGTCATGCACAAGTAATGAAAGTTAATTATTATATATTTTCTAATTTTGATATGAGAAATAAGATGAGCAGGTTGAAAAAAGTGATAGAGTTGTGAAAGAGAAAAACAACTTTAAACACGCACCAAAGAGACTACAATAAAGCATAAAATCCCAAAAGTATTTGAAATGATATTAATTAATTTTTCGTTACATTTAAAACTCCAATCAATGTTAAGAAATCTCAATATCCTCTAATTGTTCGTCATTTTCGCCTCTTCACGCAACTGTGGCTGTAAAATCAAATTTGTGCTTATTATCAAATTTGTGCTTATTATCGAATTTATTTTTTTGTTTCTTTTCGAATTTAATTCCAAATATAGTTGAAATTAAGTTATGTTATTTTTCATTTGCTTATTAGTTTGCATGGAAACTGTTGTCAGAAAATTAAATTTTTACTGAAAATTGCCACTTTATATTTATACTTTAAGATTGCATGATGAATACGGGCATGAGAGTGTGAGGCGTTTTACTTATGGTGGATAAATAATTAAGTCTGGTGCGACTGCATGTGGAATGATAAGTTATTAGTATCAGTATAAGTAGTTTTTCTTTTAATTCTAATTCTAATTATTTATTCAGATAAATCGTCAGAATTTGCTTTTGAAAGATAAGAGATGAAATGTTTGTCCAGTCTATTTAATTTAAATAAAACTAAGGTCAGGATAACATTTGAAATCAAATTCGGAAATTGGTACAATATTTCTTTAACTCTTTCTAAGGCAAAGGAAACTAAAAGTGATGTAAAATTCAAAGTTTATTGATAACAAATATAGCGGGAAAACGCATCTATGGTTTCAAATACTATAAATTTGTTCTCTTGTGGGTCAATAATGTCAGTAGTTGTACCAAAAGTAAAAATGATTACCGACAGCGTTACACTTAGATATTTTTATTAGTTTAAAATGGTGTACAGTATATTGCCACCACCTTAGAAAGGGTTAAAGATCTTAAAACAAATTCCACCTTATAATTAAATTAGGAAATTTCTAAAAAATTGCAAGAAATATTAAGGTAAATAAATCATTGTGGAAGATAAATCTGATTGATCAATTAAATTAAAAGTTTTTAATATTGAAAGTAATTAAAAACTTATTCGATCGGGTTATACATAATGCTGATCTTAATAAATGGAGAGAGATTAATGAAAGATACAGGAGTGAAAGATACAAGGACCCGAAGTTGAAGATTTCCCAGTGAGTAGTAAAGGGAACAGTGTCGCCTGCTTGTGGGATTCTCAGTCGCTATGCACAGTACCAACATTGGCTTGCTCATGGGTGTATGGTGGAAAGATTTCAATTGTGGTGTGTATGGGTGAGCTAGAGTAAACCCTAGGGAAAGGAAAGTGTAAGATCAATTTAAACAAATTAGTTTCAACCAAGTACACCAACAAATATAATGAATTATTAAATTTAAATTAAATTTATAATAATATAAAGATCTTTTAAAATATCTAATAAAAAAAGTAAAATTGAAAAATTATTGATTATGCAAATTAAATTAATAAAATTAGTGTAACTTGATTTGAAAATCTATATAATATTTAAAAGGTTTTTCTATCCCGCTCGATGATGACAAAATTATCGAAATATATTGTATTTTGTGTGTCTGAGTGGTGCTTTCTTAGAGTTATTATAATTATTTATTTAACTCATTTATATTTTAATTTAAAATAAAAAATATCTTCCTCCATCAAATTTTAACTCGCTTGAGAAAATTCTCCATTAAAAGAGAACAATCATCGTGATTAGGATCACAAATTTCTAAATTCTGTGAATTTTTCTCACCGCCATATTAATAATATATATTCCAATTATTAATTTAAGGTGAAAAAAAGTATTTTCATTTTGTTCCGAATAGCCTGGTTGCGATGCAAGGCATGAAAATGTAATTTACCATTATTTTCTTATTTTTCTTATAATTTAATAAAACAATGTGCCACAAATTGATTGTTTTTGATTAAAAACAAAAATCGATTTATGGTTAAGAAAATTGAATGATTTTTGTGTTAAAAGAGTTTGACTTAAAATTTAACATTCCGATTCAATTTTAAAAATTACCTGAATCTTGTCAAGATCTTGTAATGTTTCCACTTGAAAATTGATCAAAAGTTTTACATTTTCAATGCTTTCTAAGGTACCGATAAAAACAAAATTCACAAAATCCTTGTCAGAACTATTAAACATAAAATCATGACAAGATATTAAATCTTTTGACTAAATCAATTATTAAATTAAAATAAAAATTTAATAAAGTTTCTACTTCTGAAATTGACTTAGATTTTTCAAATCTTTCATTAACACTAGAATTTTTTTTATGGGTGTCTTTAACCAGTTTGGCACCGTCTATTTTTGCTCCGTGTCGGAGTGTTGGATTCGATTTCGAATCATTTGGCTTATTATTTTCTATTCGAACTCGAATAACTCCTGATTTATCAACTATAGATTGAATGTTTACGCCATTTTTACCAATAATTCTTGCTACAAGATGTTGAGAAACTTCCATATTAGCTTCTGAAAATTCGAGGATTTTCCTAGCTGCTTTTGCAGCTTCTTTTGTCTAAAGCTTCTAATTATACCCCACCAAGAAATTATATGTAAACCTTTGCATAAATAGTAAATCCGCATGTTTTATCATTGACATCAATTGATATGACCCCTTCTATTTGTCTAGCTTGTTGAATATTTACACCCTTGCTACCTATTGCTAGACCCATGCATCCATGTGGAATTGTAAATGATTCAACTTCGTTTACATTTTTGTTTGCGATTCTCGAATACTAACAAAGTTTTTATAAACTTATACTGGATAATATTCAAAAAAATAATATAGGTTTTCGTATTAGATGTAAAAAATTAATAACAAAAATTATTTTATACACGAAGATTTCATTCGGTGTCTCGCGAACACAAATAAGATTATAAATATAGACCGCGAAAATAGTGACATATATCCTGCTTGGAACAATAATACCTATACCCCGCCCCATCTGGTATTGATGTATGATTTGGTGTTAAAACCCATATCGATTAAAGGTAATTTTTAGTCATGTCATATTGTTTGACAATTTTTTCTTTATTCTTATGTATTTATTTTTCTAAATGGTTTTTGAAGTAAAAGGTGTGTTGTTCCACAATCCTGGAAAGTAGGATTGAATGGAATATATGAGAAATGCAAAGAATTGGAAAAAAATCAAACAATTAACAAATGAAAAAAGATTAGTTCATTTTTAATTAAAATCTGCAACGTGAAGGAAGAACAAAAATAGAATCGAAATTAAATTAAATTTACATATCTAGATAAGAAAATGGATAATTGTGGAAGCCGAGAAATGGCGTCTTTAAAATATTATGTATCTCGACAGCTGTTAGAGATATGGAAGAGTTGGTGTGGACCAAACAAAATGTGCATTAAAAGGTATCGAAATTAAAGTCATTATTAAAATGTGTCATTAGAATATAAGTAATTAAAGGAAATACAACGGAAGAGGTAAGTTGTTGAAATAGAAAGTTGTACGAGAATTTGTTAGGGAGCAGAATTGATTGAATACAGCATTTTTGGAGGAGACATGGTTTGTAAAGTAAAAAGAAACAGAAGTTATAGAAACACATAATTAAAACGAAACTCAAGTTATCGAATAATTTTAACTTAGACGTAAGAAAGCAACTAGATAAAATTTGCCGATTTTTGAAAGCAGAAATCGTAGTCGAGTGGTTGTGAATTCCAAGTGTATTGTAAACGTGTTATTCATCTCGAAGGGTTGTAATACGAGCTCAATTTCTCGTTGCAACAGATAGTTGTTTGTGTCACTGTACATTGGTAAAAATGTGTGTTAATCAATAAAGTATATATTATTCTTTTTACTTTCTATAGAAAAGCCTTACTAGCCCCACAATTATGTATTATTTTGATTTAAAAACTTTATTAAATTATAAAAACATGTATTTCGTTGGAAAGAGAAATGAATTCTCTAGAAAATGATACGTGTTTCAAAATATAAATAAGCTATAAAATGTATATAGTTAATGAATAGTATTTAATAATTATTCAAATATATAAATCCTTTAACAGCCGTTCTTCGCTTTTTATTAAGTTTTGTAAGCCACAGTAATTTAAAATACGAATTAAGTTTTTTATTTTTCGGGATTCATAATCTAACATGAATTTGAATAAACTTGTTTAAATTGTAATTTTATACAAAAAACATATTAAAAAAATATTTAAAACATTTAGCATTAAACATCATTATCGATTACAAAAATAATTTAAAATAATTCTGTTAAAAATTAATTAAATAATAATTTCGTTAATATTTTGAAAATTTCATTATTTAAAAGTTTTTACCATTACAAATGAAATTAATTTTAAATACTAATTTATAAATTTATTAAGTTTTTATTTTTCGGGATTCATAAACTAACTGAATTTGAATAAACTTGTTTAAATTGTATTTTTATACAAAATCTATTAAAAGGATATTTAAAATATTTAGCCCTGAAATAATATCAATTTTTATCGATTACGGAAATAATTTTAAAAAATTCTGTTAAAAATTAATTAAATAATTATTTTGTTGATATTTTGAAAATATTATTATTTAAAAGTTTTTACCACAACAAATGAAATTGATTTTCAAAAACTAATTTATAAAATAAAATTGTTTAAATATTATCTAAATATTATAATTAAGCTTATTTTATAAACCAAATAAATTTCATAATGATTATTCCAGTAAGATGTTTTACATGTGGAAAAGTTATCGGTAACAAGTGGGAAAACTATATTGGATTATTGCAATCTGATTATACCGAAGGCGATGCATTGGATGCACTGAAGCTTACTCGATATTGCTGCAGACGGATGCTCCTTACTCATGTTGATCTCATTGAAAAATTATTGAGCTATGCTCCATTGGAACCAAAAAATCGTTAATCAATTGTTATGAATAAATATTATATAGAACTTTAAAATATTTTATTTGCGTTTTCAGTAAATATCTTTAGGTTACCGTTTACCTTGTGAAATCAACTGATTTTTATAAGAGCTACAATGCCATTCTTTTTATCTCGGTTTTAATTTTACAATTGCCCATATAATCACTTGTCGATTTATGCTTTGCTTACCAATGATTAAAAAAAGTCACCGTGTTAAAAAGTATTCTAAATTTTAGTCAAATTGGCATAATTAGCAAAAAATCCGAAATTTATATCCAATTTGATTTTTTCTATGCCCCAGGCAATAATAAGTATCATCTTATTTCTAATTTATCTATTAAAAATTAATGGAGATCTCAAATAGAGGAATAGACGAAATAAATTAGAACAAGCATATTTTACAATGAATAACAAACAGCTAAATATCGATCATTAATTACTGTAACCAGACTAAAAAATCTATATACAAGCACTAATGCATACACAAACCACTAAAAAATTTCATAGCGAAGCAAATATTTTGCGATAAAGTTTAAATAAAATATTAAAAACAGTTTTTCAATTTTTTAAGTCAGCTGTGACCAAAATTCTTATGTGGTGACCTCTATTTTTACTGTAAATAAATGTGGACCCCTTTTAAGTGTAGCTTAAACAAAAATTGAAAAGTGTAAATCAAAATCATATTAAAATAATACTTTTATTATATTTATTATAAACATATCATATCAAATGTAATTATTATCCATAGTATTTATTAATATTGGTTACTATAAGTGTGATAGATGGTGCTCTTTCTTGGTTTTATTGTTGAAATTGCTTCTCTGAGTTGACGCTCAACATCTAGACGGGGCCGATATTTATTTTTTATAAGAGTTAATTTAGAAAAGGCAGTTTTACCTAGGTAAGTAGAAGCAAACGGTAAAAGTATTTCTGATGCTTTTGAAGAATGGTTTCATAATCATTTTTAATTCTAATCCAAAAGTCTTCAAACTTTTGGATTTAAAATTTATTTTCAATGTCAAATCATTCGATAACTCAAGAAGTTCTTAATGTTGGACAATGGCAATAGAGTTACGAATACATACAGAATTTTGATTTTCCATATCTTTAAATCTTTTGAGAAGTTTTGATTGAGATTTTCGAGGTTATCGATAAAACGTTAATTTCATCGCCATTAATATTAAAAGCAATTAAAAATTCATAATGACATGGGAACATTTCACGATATCCAGTGTCATATTTCAGCTTCAAAAATTTAGGCTTTTGCATGAAAGCAGATATTTTATAAGACATTATCAATACTTTACTATATTTTCCTTGTTGCGATGAATTTAAGTCGTTTATATTTTCTAAAATATCGCATAAAATTAATAGTCATATTTTGTTACATAATTTTTCATCTAAATTATTATTACGGTCAGAAAAAAAATCGCAGTTCATCTTTAAGTTCAAGCAAACGACGAAGAACCCTTACACGAGACAACCATCTCATCTGCTTGCAAAAGGAGACCATCGAATTCGTAGCTAATTTCATTACATAGCACAGGAAATCTGTTTTTTAACGCCTCACTTTAACAAAATTCACTATTTGTATAACCTCTTTTAAAACTTGATTTACTTCTGACTCGAGAATTTTTGCAGTAAATACTTCACGGTGTATATTACAGTGAGTGAATTCAATATGCGGAGCAATATTTAACAACTTTGCAAGAAAGCCTTTTTTGGGCCTAACATTGCAGCTGCACCGTATACACAAATTCCTATACATTGTATAGGAAATTGTGTAGACGGTGTATAGTATACAATTATACCAAAATATATTTTTGACTTCAAAATATTTATTCACTAAACTCAAATTATTTTCACCTGTAGTGTGTCTTTGAAGTGTTTTGCAGAAATATATTTCTTCATGGATTCGGACAAATGCCAACAGTTGTGCCATGTTGGCAATGCCTGTACTATCATCCAGTTGAATAGAAGGTCATTGAATATTTATTTTGTTATGTTTAGTTTTTTGTTGTCCAGTTGCCTTACCTTGGCATGAACTAGGTTTCCATTTGTTATGATAACATGTTCGGTTATGTATTTGATTGTCTTTTTAACAGACAGTTTGTTATGTGATTGTTGAGTAGGTTTATAGCAATTCTTTGATTTCTCTGGGTATTGTGCTTATCGATTACGTGTTACTGTCTTCAGTGTTATTGTATTGTTTTTGATGTTGTAAATGGTTAATACTCCGATGTTGCAGTTTCTTTGGAGTCTTTGATTTTTGTAATTTGCTTTTTTGATTTGTAGTATTTTCGTTTGTGGTTTGCAGTATTCTTTTGTTTCTACAGTCGAGTAAGAGGTTATAGTTTGGCAGGAAATATGCGCCTAAGATCATAGCCACAATTCAGACGATATATCACAATTGATGAGGATTTGATTGTGGTGCATTTAAATAAGGACGAGATCTATTTAGATAGACCCATTTACATTGGTCAATCAGTACTGGACCTATCTAAATTGCGAATGTACCAGCTCCAGTAAGCTGAGCTACAAAAGTACAGACTGGAATTTAATGGCTGCATTAATATCGTCGACAGTGATACAAATTCTTTTTTGTTTGAAATTAAGAAATTCAAACTTAACACTTTTTTGCGAGCAATGATAAAAGATAACCTTTTAGATACGTCGAATTATAGCCCTTAGCGATTTTTATACTGAAGAAACCTTGAATTTGTGATTGGAAAGTTTAAGGATGAAAGTAAGGGTCTTGAGCACAAGAAATAGGTTTTCTTAAAACCCAAGTGTTATAGCTTAATGAGGGAAAAGATATCTTTAAAGCTAAAGGAGTAAAATTATTGGGGACTGATATCAGACACCAGACATGTTTAGAATGCTACAACAACGTAACATTTTTGTGAAGCAGTCTAGGATAGGGATGAGCAATCATCAATTGTATACTTTTAAAAAAAAGTAAAATAGCATTTTCAAACAACGACGTCTAGCGATAATGGTTGGGGAAAATAGCGGTCTTGTCTTTGGGTATTATTTAGGATTCGATGCCAGAGATGATTATGGTGGTGATATAGTGATGGAAGAAGGGAATTTTATGAAAGAATCACAGATTGTATTTTATTTACAATGATATTTTCGATTCGATTTTTTGAAATAAAATATTCATCCAATTGTGTTTGTTATCATTTTCGTAGACTTTTATTTAAATTTTTAGTTGTGTTAATTTTTTGGGATTTTTATTTAATTTTTTTCAAATTTTTACGGTTTTATAGTTGGGTATTGAATTAGTAGTAGTAACAGTAATAAAAGTAAAAATATAATATTAATTATAATACCTGTATTAATAAATGAAATGAAAATAATACTAATAATAATACTTGGCTAAAAACATGCAAGTAGTAAGTGTGTGTATGTATTAAGTAAATTAGATTTGGGGTAATTTTTTTTAGATCTTCAATAAGTAAAATATATATTGTAAATTCATTAAATGACGAAGGCGATAAGTTTATTTGATGCCAATCATAAATGATTGCCTAAATTACAGGAATGTGATATGTGGGGAGAATCACGACGATTTCTCGCATGATGTAATAGATTTGCCCTCCCCACATATCTCTTAGAATATTCAGAATATCATCGCGATACATCATTACACACACACACACATATATATATATAGTGTTATTAAGTATATTTATCTATTAAACCTATATGACCTAATTATTTATTTAATAACTATATAGAATGTGTGCTCCTGTGACCTACTTATTTATTAAAGTGGCTTGGTATGACAATGCTTTGAAAATGAATCATTAATTTATAAAATTTTCATGACATACATAAAAATATTTATGAAAAACATCAAAATTTCGGTAAAAAACAAAAATGTCTTTTGGTGTATAAACCTATTTGAAATAAGAACAACCACTTAGATGTGTGGTGAGGAAATATATTGTACACATTTGATAATTTAAGTTTCATTTCTCACTAAATTTACATTCTTAAAGCTTAAACAATTTTATGTTTTTAATACTTATACTATTTTTAATGAAAAATTGTGATTTTTTTTGTCAAAAAATGAGATTTATTAAATTTTTATTCAAACAGATGCTTAAATATCTACTAAAACGCTTTTGTTCAGTAATATTTTTGGGAAGAATGTTTCGATTATAACTTATATTTTTAAATGCTTTTCTACACTTCCCATAATTTCCGGTAATTTGTCATCATCTTCCAACTTTATAGAAAAGATTATATTTTAATTTTATTAAATAAATTATAATTAAAAATACTCTCTTTAGATCATCTCGTACTCACGGAAAGGTGGGAAGCTTGAAATAGCCTCAGATTACATATTTTATAATTAAAAATGCCCGTAATAAATGATTGGGTACAGAATTTCCTTTAATACAATACTAATAATACAACAAA
The DNA here is from genome assembly GCA_022537955.1 of Schmidtea mediterranea. Taxonomy (NCBI): domain Eukaryota; kingdom Metazoa; phylum Platyhelminthes; order Tricladida; family Dugesiidae; genus Schmidtea; species Schmidtea mediterranea. The sequence goes on from CM039679.1 coordinate 257,534,270, forward strand.
TATAATATCATCTATAAAACTAAGGAACTTGTTAAAGAAAATTAATTTGATATTAATTAATTTACTTGCAAACGTTTAGAAGCGAGATTCATACTCTGCATCAGAGTCCATTTCTGACGCACCATGCGTAAATGAGTGTCTTCTAATAACTCGACTTGTCGTATGACATCTGGATCAAATGAATACACAATCAATTTAGAGTTCGCTTCATCGTAATATAATGTTGCTGAACTTTTGCAAGGACGCAGCAGGTCTTTGTGAACAGTCGAATCTTTAGAACTAACAATAAAACACCAGAAATTAATAGATTTCAGAATACTAATCCTCACCAAGAAGATAATTCCTGAGGTATATCAATTTCTCGCTTGAAATATGATAACTCATTTAAAGGTTTCCGCACAAGACTTGATTTATCATCAGCATTTAAAGTCATTACAAGGCGAACTATAGACCGTTCGACAACATCTTTGCAACTTTCAATTCCTGTAATCTTTACGATCAAATAATCTCCTCTAATGTTCTGAACATGGGCTGGCCACCATGCGAGATTTTCTGTAAATTCAGCGAGTTGATTGAAAATATGTTCATATTCATTGCTCCACTCCAAATTAGGTGGTTTAATTGAATTAATATTATTAGGTTGAATATAAACTTCTATTTCATCTCCAATCTTAATTTGGGATTGGCTGAAATTTTATTGTAATAATAATTTAATTAGGAAAATTTATCACCTATCAATCGGAGGAACCTTGTAAATGAAAGACAAAGGAATTTTAAGAGGTGCTTTCGACCTAAAAATGTAAATTTCTTTTCAATAATTTTATTATTTTACTCGCAATTGATCAAAATGGTTGCTTCTTTGTCCAAAATATTATTTATAAATACCTTCAAATTCTTATAAATGTCAGATTATAAAATAACTTTCTACCTTGTAAAACTGGTTATAAGGGCCTTTAACTTCCGCTTCAAGCATTTTTAAATTTCTATTAAGCTGAAATAGAAATTAGAGATTCAAATCCAGTGATTCGTGTAATTTGAAAATATACAAAGTGGTTATAATTTACTATTTTCATAGCATTAAAACACAGGCTGATTTTCCTTCAATTATTAAACTAATTTCTTGTTTTTGCTAATTGTAGATAAAAATAGCTTACAATGAATTTTTGAAAAAAAATTTTAAGTAATGTATAAAGAACTAGTTTGACTACTAAGAATTATTTTCATATTTGCTTAAATTTAAAATTTGTCTCTTAATACATTGTTAATACATTTACTTAAAAATCTGGAAATATCTTAAACGAAATTAATCTAATTTCAAGTTTGTCCAGAAATTAAAAAAAATATAATATTAAGACAAGAAATCCTTAGACAAGTAAGAGTTGAAATACTTAATTTTTCTTTTAAACAAATTTTGTAAAATCTCTCTTTTTTCTCTGGAATTTTATAGAAAAATATGTGGATCTCCCTGAAGATTATGTCAACAGTTTTTATATGTATGTATATCAATAAATATGTTTATCATTTTGACTTTTAAATTTTTTAAATAATGGTGGGTTTCTGGATGTTGAAATTTTTTCGACTATTGGTGGGTTACTGGGTTTTGACGTTTTTTTATCTTTTTGTTGTTACTCCGGTAACGCCATTTAAATATTTCTTTACTACCACTCGGCACCCGTTGCTAAGCAACGTTGGAACTGTGTTCGAGTGGGTAGATCTTCCACAAAAAGTGAGCGTTATTACTAATGCTATAATTGCTCGAACGATCCCTGGGTCCAACGAGCTGTCGTTAGAAGACTTATGCTCGCTTTAGATTATTGGTCCCTTGTCCATCGTAAGTTTTATCGTTGGAGTTCATCATGGTATAGAAGGAATTCGACCATGATATTTTAGAAACAAAACAAACGGCTGCATATCGTAATGGACGTTTTAGTGTACTGATTGCAGGTTTTTAAATACTTATCAAACTTTTGAAGACATCGTTTTGAATAACAAGAAATATATAATTTATAATTAAACATATATAATTCACAAGTTAAAACACGTCCTATAAGTTGATTAGGCCTTGTTTAATAATCGAGCGGCTCGACGTTTAGCCCGCTCTTTTCGTCCGGGACGATGACTACTTGTTGCTGGCGTCGTTGTTGGGATTGCCGCCGTTTCTTGGTAGGCTAATTGGGCAGAAGCAAACACGAGGGGGATAGGTTATAGGTGTCCCTTCCTGGCTGGCAGCTAACGCGACCTCCAGTCCCTTGATTTGTACCTTTAGACTTTGGTTTAGCTGCTTTTCTTCCATCCAGCCCTTCTGCGCTGCGGTGAGCCTTTGATAGATTCGCTTGGCTTTCCTTGGTTCCACCCATGTGGCTTTTGTCTGCTGTACTTCTTTGGACAGTTGTAAAATATGCTCATAGAAGCCTTTATTGACTGCCTTCGCGTGTTCTAATTCCTTTTGCAAGATTCTTTGGGATTCCATTTCTACAAATTTTATTATCAAAAATTTTCATAGATCTCAAGTTATTAATTTATCACACAATTCGACAACATTAACTAGGTAAATAAGAAAAACTCGGAAACGGTAACTAATTATTTATTTAAATTTATTAAAATTCGAGCATATGGATCAATCACTGGGTTGAGCACCGGAGTGGGGTCCTTGAATATCCTTTTCAGAGTCCGGCTAAACGGGGGAAGGCTCATAGTATTCAAAAACTGGGCGTTTTGTATTTCTGATTCGCTTGGATCTGACGGGCGGCAGATAATCGTATGTGTCGGCGAACCTACCGGCCGCGATATCCTCTTCCACATATGCCAGGTATTGTCTGGCCCAGATCACGTGGCGGTTGACTCTGCGTTGGTGATCTTCGAGGCGGGCCAGAAGTGATCGGGCCTGATCATGGATGTCTTGGGCCGGACTTGGGCCGCTTGGTTGTCCGTTCTGCCTAAATTGTCTCATAGTGTGTTCTACCATGAGTATAGCATCCTGTTGGTTTTCTCCGGGGTACCTTTCTCGTTATAAGCGTCGCCACGCTTGCCTCCACCGGTCGGCAACGTGTGTGGGGACCCGAATAAAAGGTCCTGATCTCTCTGAAACAAGGTATTATCAAACGAATTGTCATGGCTGTTAGAAAAATAAAATAAAACATCACAATTTCTATCATAGCCCAAAAATTTATAGTATCAAAAATCAGAGCACTCCCCTCAAATAAATTCAATTTTTATAGCATGGGTCCGGCTTCTCGTTAATTATAGTCTTCATAGGTAGTCACAAATTGAACTTACTGTTATGATTTTAGGTTGATTACGCACGGCGACACCCCACTCTATATATTTCATTTGTTGAATTATTTTTGATCGACCAAAAGTTTCCTGCGTGATGGCCAACATAAACAAAGATAATTATAATAAATTAACCAAAACAACAAAAAAAATTTAATTTTTTAAATTCACTTTTAATATATTCATGCCTAGTAACCATAAATGACAAAATCTAGCACTTTAAACTAATGGTAAATAATCGCAAATACAAAATTACATCAAGCACAAAGGATAATATGAGGAATAATGTTAACTGTAAATATCCTCGCTAAGGAATTCATACAACATCGTAACGTTTTCACGATCCATTGATATCAGTGGACAGGAATTAATCTCTATTGTTTCGTGGAAAAATCAAGGTCATTGCAGCAAAACGCCTAATGGTAAATTCCAGGTCGCATTCAGGAAGTCGATTGAACCTGTTCATCTCTTGCCAAACCCTACTTTCCCGTATTTTGAAATCAAGACTCATTGTAAAATGCGTCCTCGAGCAGCTTGGAGGTGCTTAGTCCTGGCTATGGTAAATTAGCAAATTTTTCATCGTGTCTCGTACTCCTTCTTACCATTGATTTCTAAAATCCACCATTCCCTAATATAGATAAAGTAAAAACGCATAAAAATTAAAATTTATCTCTTTAATTCGTGAACTCTGAGGTTTAAAATCATTAGAATCGATTACTAGAATTATAATTATTTATGTAATTAATAGGAAAGTTATTTACATTTAAGATCTTAAAAATAGTTATACATAATCAGAATCAAAATTTACCATAAATTCTTGGATTTGGATCCCGCGTTATTTCACTTCCTGACTCTTTGGTTGTAGTCATCTCCTTATCGAAATTCCATTGTCGATGCATTTTTTAAATGACTAGTGTTTTTTCTCCCTGTTTGAAAACGCTAACTGATAATCCGAACACTATTGATTATATGAAGCGGTGTGCCGGTTACTGAGACGAGGTGACGTATGTGCATGGCTGTCATCGGTGTGTGTGTTTGGGGAAAAGTCATACCGGCTAGCATTAAGGGAGCCCTTTGCACTGTGCGAGTATGTACTCTACTGCTAGGATGGGGGTGTGGTGCCGACCATTTCTCGGGGAATTATGTCGGTCTCCGTCTGATGTGTGTCTCCTCGCGATTCAGTGATCGTGGCATTTTCGCGAAATGTCACATTTAAAAAGATTTTCTCATCGATTGGTTTGGGTCATATATTGTAGATACAAGAGTCAGCCATACTATTTGTTTCATGGTTTATTGGTGACGGTTCTTCTCCTTCCCGATCTTTTATTTTTGAGGTACATTATTTATTGGACATAGACAAAAGGGAAATGTTATTTCTAGTGGTCACAATTGTCAGATCTATTGAATCTTATTTGAATTTTGTCCTTACTATTTTTCCTCGTGGCTCGAGCCAAATTTTTGGTAGGTATTATCATGACTTTACTTTATTAGCTATTGATTTTATCCTTTTTAGCAGTATTTTCTGGACGTCGGAATTCCTCACTCAACAACCAGATGCTGGATTTGAATTTGGGTTGATTCATTTAATTAAAAAATCTCCTTACTTCATCATCAACTATTAAGGTGTCGACTAGGGAAAGCTTTGGGCCTAATAACGGGTAGCTGGTTCGGATACTCGACTGAGATATAAATCCCCTGTATCTACGGCATGGACAGGACCTTGGCCTATCTGGGTTCTCGGAGCTACAACAAAATTTGGGGCTGTTGTGGTAATTATCTAGAACTTTGGTTCGCTTTCAAGATCTATTGTAAGTATGTTGGTTCAGTGTGACCAAATTGGGTGTTATTCTGGTAAATCGAAATGCTACTACCATCGCTATGAAGAAGTCTTATCCTTGGTTCAAGCGTCTGCCGGGTCTAACCCAATTAATAGTTTTCTAAACATTTCTACTTGATTCGTACCATTTGGATTTTCCTAAATGTAAAGAAGAGAAAATTCTATCACCGCTTCAATGGAATTGTCGAGTTGGTGCTGGCAACTCTATGTCTATTTGCGATGTTGTGGAGTTCATTTTTAATTTAGTTAGTGAATATTTTTCTTTAATAAAGGTTTAAAAGCTCTTTACTTTTGTTGTAATTTTAAAAGGATAGTAGTTAATTTAATTTCTATTTAAAAATTTTTCTGAATTCCTTAAGCACTGGATTTGCGAATCCATAACTATTAATTTCGTTTCTTAAATTTAAGTATCAAGTGGAAAGGGTCATTATTTCTAATTTAAGTGATTTTCTACTCTAATGTAGTCAATCCTGAGGTTCACGATAACTATATTATCTCATTCCTTACTCAAATAGATTTTGGTTGATTCTTAATCGGATATTAGGAGTTTACGATGACTACTTTATTGAATTTGACACCAGGTACCTACTATTTTAGTTTACATTTTAGTTCCTAGCAACCACTTGAATCTATAATATTTGTAACCCGAATTTAGAATTATTAATCATTGAACGTTCAGGATAACCGCTCAATATTTATAACTATTTTGACTTCGTCTCTATAGTTTGAAAATTTATAATCATATTAAACACCTAGTGATAATCTGTATCTATAATTTGCTTTGAATTTATAACAACGATTTCATTTTATATTCCCGTCTCCTTTCCCCTGGTTGATCTTAGGCGCATTATGTTCATATTATAGTTAATGAGTGCCCACTGGACTACTCGGTGTGGTGATTTTGAGCCGTATGTAAATTCAGTTTAGGTCGAGTTTAAAGAAACTGAGAGACGAGGAAATAGCCAAAAGACCACGTCCTTATCCCTCCCTTCTATACGGAATAATATTGACGTTCCAGCTCCTGCGTTCCGCATGCCGGGCCTTCACGGGTACGAATCATTGGCGATATTCCACACACTTACACGAGTTCGAATAATATGTTGATTTTAATGACTTGTGATGTGTCTTTGGCTGTGGGCCGGAAAAATTTCGACAATTAAAATTATAAAGAAAATAATTTTAGGTATTATAAATAATTTATTAATATTAAAAATAACATAACAATTACTTGATCCTAACATAACGAAATAAAAATACCACTCTCCCCACGCCGACATCCAAGCAGAGCTTTATTGAGGTTGCGAAGATGTGACGTGGAGAGAGAGTTTCAAAATAAAACTCACACTTACATCAAGTAAATTGGTTCAAGTTTGAAAACTAAAAGACGATTAAAATTGTGTAAAAATGAATCGGTATATATACCTATTTTTTGGCCCTAACCTTGCGTGTTCTTTTTGATTTAGTAAAACAAAATTCGACCTTGGAATTTTCTAGTGTATTCTAATCTTAATTTTTATTATTTTTCAATTTTATTAGATAATTTTTCTTCTGAAATTTTTATTGAATTATTTCTAATTCAAATTCTTTGAATTTTATTTCATTTTCATGAAATTTCACATTTTTGTTAAATTATCAAATTTCGGTCGAATTTGTTAGGTTTTCGTGTTATGTTTATATTTACATCGTGCGGATCTTGTTGCTTTTTGTTATTATTTTAATTTATTTTTATGTTTATTATTTTATATGTAATTGTCTTCTTTCTCATATTTTGATAGGGTTTAATTGGTGTTTTAATAGGTTTGAGTTTAAATCTGCATGTTGTGTTTGCATGTGTGTTGACCTATACGAGATGTCTCGTAACCAATATTTTCCATCACTCTTTCCATCAGTGCATCTTATTATTTTTTACGTAATTATTTTAAAGTATATTATTTATTACTGAAGTTGCGAATTTTATTTAATTTACGAAAAACTCTGATAACCGGACTCACAGTAATATTTGTTGTTTTTTATCATTTCTTTATTATCATTTGCGATGTATATATTGTTATATGATTGATAAAAATATTAAATGCGTTTTAGGAAGTTCTTTATTTTCCTTTTCTTTAGCTTATAAATTTATCAAGGCATAATTAAAAATGTTTTAAAGAATATGCATTAAACGGTCGAAACTTTTTACACACACTATAAACTACAAGCACACAAGTCAATAAAATGAAATTTTTGTTACCCCGGATCGAACCAGTGGTTAGCGGGAAGCCCGTGGTGAAGGCAGTAGCTGGAACTGCTCAGTATTCTCCCTTCCTAAATCCTATCGCCCAACCCTCGAAAAAGTAGTGTTGAGGTCCTGGGAAAGGTCTAAATATAAAGGACAACAAACGTTAATACGAAAAATATATAGAGGAGTTGATGAATACAAATGACACAACTAAAAGTAAACCGAAAATTGAATTTAGGTTAGATGTTAGAACGAGCGAAACTACTATTTACACAAATTACGGTTAATGAGATACCAAAGTCATTTTGATTTTCGAAAATATCACAAATTGTCAATTTGAAATCGATTATAAACGACAATACTTAGTAGAAAAAATGTTCCAAAGTAAGCTTTAGGCGTATAAGTTCGACAATTATTGCATTCGAATTACTATATTGTTATTGTTATTATTATTATTATAATTTTTATCGAATTTAATTTCATTGTCATAAGTTTACATTCATTTTGAGTTTATTACTATTAATATTAGGTTATGAATTATAAAACTACTTGTGCGAATATAAATCTTATCTTTTTTAATTTTATATAATTTTATTTTATTTTTGGAAATGTTATTACTATAACTGCTTTTACCACTACCGAATACTTTATATTTGTTTTTTAAAAAATTTTTTAACTCAGTCTCTATTCCTGTGATTATAATTCACTATTCCCTAGTTATATTTTAGACTAAATATAAAATAACTATAAAAAGTCCTACAGTCAGGTTTTCACTATTTCAATAAAAATAAATACCATTATAAAATTAAGACCAGTTTTTTCTTAAAATTATAAAGAATCAACGAAAAGACAATTTATAAATTTATTACATCAAGAAATGAAATATCGCAAAGAGTAAAATCACCGACTTGATAAATTCCAAAAGACATAATGAAAAATTTCATATCTGATGAATTGATTCCAGTGAGATGGCAGAGAAATCTATAATTTAAATTTAAATTAATCTAAAGTAAATTAATAATGTTACCCGATTGTAAGCGTTGGTAGTTGCTAATGTTGGTGGATGGGATTCAATCCCCCGGAAAATCCTAAAATATGGGAAAAAATTAAAATATAAGAAGCTAAAAATCGATATTTACTTTTATTATAGTGTTGGGCCAGCACACAAATAGCCTTGAGAATTGTTTAAATGCATCAGTAATACAGCACGAAAACCCAGCACCAAGATAACTTAAAATACAATATACAACACCAACTAAACACTTTAAAATCTGAGAGAATTTAAATAAATATAAAATCAAAAACATAAAAGTAAAATAAAATAAATACAAAATGCATCAAGAACCGCACGAAATTTACATAAAAAATAACATATAAACAAGAAAATTCGACCGTAAAATGACCATTTATATAAAAGTAAAAATTAATGAATTAAATGAATAAAAATAAAATATTTTTAGCTGAATAAATTTATTTAAAAATGTTAAAAATAAATTACCAATTTAAATTAAGAAATTAATAAAGATTTAATTTAGATAACACAAATAATTTCAAAGTCGAATTTTGTTTAATCGCAATAAAACTAACACGCAAGGTTAAGGCCAAAGTATAGGTATAAATACTGATGTGTTTTCCCAAATTTTCAACTACTACTTTGTAGTATTAATTTCAACCAAATTTAAGATGCACATTTTTTAAAAATCTTACTTTGTTGTGTGATTTTTTTTCAGATGTTTTCAGATCATTAATCTACAGTTATCAATATTTTCAGGTTATTAATCTACAGTTATGTTTTGTAGCAAGATTTTCAGGTTATTAATCTACAGTTATGTTTTGTAGCAATATTTTCATGTTATTAATCTAAAGTTATGTTTTGTAGCAATATTTTCAGGTTATTAATCTACAGTTATGTTTTGCAGCAATATTTTCAGATTGTTAATCTACAGTTATGTTATTTTGGTTTATGTACATCGATGCCCGATTTAAAATTTGTTTATATGAATGCCAAATATACAGTTTATGGATCGAGACTTTTGCCTAATTCATGTGGTAATTTATTTTTTCTATTATTTTATTTTGGTGGCCCACAGCCAAAACATAACGCAAGATAGAAAAATAAAACACACTATCGAACTGTGTAAGTGCGTGAAAAATCGCCAATAGTTCGTGCCCGTGAAGGCTCCGGCGTGCGGAACGCAGGAGCTGGAACGTCAATATTATCCGTACATAGGGGAAATTGGAGGGTAAATGAGTAGTTTATTGGCTGCTCCTTCATCATCCGTTTCCTGTAAAATTGACATAAATTTTTTACAACAATCGGCTCAAAATATCTAACACCGAGTAGTCCAGTGGGCACTCATTAAATATAATATGAACATAAATAGATCTTAAGGACAAAAAGAGGGAATGGGTAGCGGGGAAAATTGCGAAATCGTTGCAACAGTTAAACTGAATAGCCATCGGAAAAAGATTAATCCGAACGACCAAAATCATGAAAAATAATGTTTTTAAATAAGAATTAAATAAATTAATTTGAGTTGAGGCGGAAAATATGGGCGGGACGCTGCTCAGATTTTCCGAATTAATTCAAATACTTAACAAAAATAGTAACGTAAAAATGGAATGCGTAAAATAAGGGTGGAACGCTGCTCAAATTTTCCGAGTCAATGAAAATACTTTGTCGAAAACTGTAGAATAGGGATGAACCGTAAAATAAGGGCGGAACGCTGCTAAAATTTTCGAATTTACAAAAATACTTTATCGAAAACCGAAAAATACAGATGGACTACGGCTAATGTTGTATATCAATAAAAAATTTTAACGCTGAGGAATAAGGACGGATCCCTACCAAATCTTAAAAATAATAACGATAATGATAAGGGTAATGGTGATTACAATAATAATAATAATAATAATAATAATAATAATAATAATAATAATAATAATAATAATAATAATAATAATAATAATAATAATAATAATAATAATAATAATAATAATAATAATAATAATGATAATAATAATAATAATCATGGTATTTGTAGTAATGATGATAATAATTATGATAATAATAATAGTAGTAATAATCATAGTAGTAATAACAATAAATATAATGGTAGTTATAGTAATAAAAATAATTATAAAGGTAATAGTAGTAACAATTAAGAAAGGTAATATATATAATAGTAACAATGATGATGCTAGTAATAATAATAGGGAATATTGTAGTTATAATAGGGATAAGAGTAAGAGAACCAGTGTATGAATACTTAACATAACCAAGGGTGTACCGACCAAAGAATAATCTTCGACATGGACAACGATAAGAAGGACTATGGGAATGGACATAACAATGAATGATATGAGAGTATAGGTTAACATTTGACAGAGATAGGAGAATAATGGGACCAAAAAATCGAAATCTAGCACAGACCTTCTATCGGTAGCTCGTTGGACCCAGAGATCTTTCGGTCAATTATAGCATTAGCAATAGCGCTCACTTTTTGCGGACGATCTACCCACTCGAACACAGTTCCAACGTTGCTTAGCAACGGGTGCCGAGTGGTAAGCAAAGGAAATATTGTATGGGGTTGTCTGGGTAACAACCATAGAGTTTCAAAATATCAAAACCCAGAAACCCACCAATAGGAATAAGTTGGCATGGCAATAAATTGCAAGCAAAATGAAATAAATTTAGGTAATATGATATATATTAGAATAACTTCTAAATCCTTGATTTATAAGGGTTATGATGAGAACTGGTAATGTAAAATAAGAAATTCTTCTATACACTAAGGTTAATTACATTATATAAATTAAAATTTTATAATTTACTATATAGTCAATTAAATTGATTATTCGTCAATAAAAATAATATTTTAAGGATTAAAGTATAGTTCTTTTTAGGAAAATTCAGGAAAAAAAAATCAGGATTATTAATATTATTATTATTATTATTATTATTATTGTTATTATTATTATTATTATTATTATTATTATTATTATTATTATTATTATTATTATATTATTATTATTATTATTATTATTATTATTATTATTATTATTATTATTGTAATCACCATTACCCTTATCATTATCGTTATTATTTTTAAGATTTGGTAGGGATCCGTCCTTATTCCTCAGCGTATTCCTCAGATACTTATAATTATTATGAGAATTAATATTATTGTTATTCTTGTTCGGCCGATAGTGTCACGCCACTCTGCACTAATCCTGTGCGGATTTCGTCCCTTAGCTTTAACTCCTTAACCTCCTTCTCCAGTGCCTGGGCCTTCTCTTCTGCTTGCCGCAAGGCCTCGTCTTTCTGTGTTAATTTGATCTTCAACCCTTCCATCTCCGCCTTCAACTTAAGTCTGTTCCATATGGCGGCATTTCTGTACCATGGCCTCCTCTCTCTGACTTTGATTTAACGCCTCACGATGGTATTCTGAGATATCCCTTCTGAACTTTTCCATCAATCTTCGGTTTGACTCCACTAAAAGAAATTAATTTTAACATCCCTATCTTTATGAACAATTGGTTATAAAATTTAAATTATGAGTAACACTATTTAATATCCCTTATATTTCTACGGCGACACTCTCCTTAGGGATGGAATTATACTATCTGGATAAAGGGAGTGTTGGGCAAAAACCGATTTTGTTTAACCAGCACGATAACGCCTGTGTGTTTTTGAGCGGAGAACTTAAATCTAGAAAAAATAGAGAATTTAAAGAAAAATAAAATAAATAAAAATTTAATAAAAATTTTGATACATAAAAATATAAAAATTTTATTTTAAATCAAAAGGAATAAAAATTTTTAATTTTGGAATATTTTGGAAAATTCCTTATTTTACCGCATCCAAACACACACACGAACAATCGTGATATATAAGGCAGTGCTGGATAGACAAATTTCAGTACATTTTGTTATTTTTACGTACTCTTTCTGAACAAATTTTATTACTTTATCAACTATATTTTGATTCAGCAACTTATTGAACAAAAGTAAATTTGTTAATTTATTGTTATTTTTATGTTAATACCATATTAATTTAACATTGTTATGGAATTAAATTTATAGCGATTTTATTTTTGACAGTGTTTTTTATTATTCTATTTTACATTAATATGATTTATCATTGATTAGAATTCATTTTAGGTCGAACCTCCCTCATGAGGATTTTAAATTAAACTTTAAATAATTTTTGGTTGCGCTGCCGGATGTTAATTGGTACACACCATAACTCACACACACGCAAGAAAGTAAAATTCAAAAGAATTTTCTCGTTACTCCGGATCGAACCGGTATGTTAGTGAGGGAAGCCGCGGTGAAGGCAGTAGCTGGAGCCGTTCAGTATTCTCCCCTTCCTAAATCCTATCGCCCAACCCTCGAAAGAATAGTGTTGAAACCTGGGAAAGGTTAAATATAAAGTTTTACACAATAGTACGAAAAATATGTATAGAGATGCACTCAGTAGAAATAACCGAGAAATCAACCACATTACGAATTTTCATACGAAATATCACTCACTAGTCATATAAAATTAAATTGCAGCTATAATCGATAAATCGCGACTCGTAACGTAGAAATTAACTCCACCTGACAAAGATCGACTTCATATTTAATTAGCTGTGCATCGGATTTTCATAATATCATTAATCGTATTTTATCAATATATTTAACCCCAATATTCGGAATTCCACGTTGACCCCATCACTCAGACTGTCCTATTTCGTTAAAGATAAAAACTCGACACAATTTTACAAAATTACTTCTATGACCCCCACAAATAGTAAAAAGATTATCGTCATTGCTACCCTCGTTATTATTATTCCTTTGATGTTATTATCATTATCATGGTTTTCATTATTATTATTAATTTCATATTAATATTATTATTATTATTATTATTATTATTGTTATTATTATAATTATTATTACGAATTATTATTATTATTAATCTAATTGTATTATTATTATTATTATTATTATTATTATTATTATTATTATTACCCTTAGTATTATTATTACGGTCAGGATAAATCTAATATTGTTATTATTATTATTATTATTAAGGTTATTATTAGTACTATTATTCATACTTTGGTCGATCACCCTATCCGTATTCGCGCAAATTCCAATCTAACACCATCATCATTAATACCTTACCATTATTATTACTATTATCATTATTGTTATTATTATTATTATTATTATTATTATTATTATTATTCTTGATGTTATTATTAATTTCATATTACGATTATTATTCTTATTATTCTTATTACTATTATTATCATTGTTATAATTAGCATTATTATTACGATCAAGTTAAGTCCATTATTATTATTATTATTAATATTCTGTTATTATCATTATTATTGCTGTCGTCAAGGATATCATTAATATTATTGTTAATATAGTATCATTATTATCGATTCGTCACTACTATAACGATTATTATTATTGCTATTATTATTATTACTGTTATTATAAATATTATTATTATCAACTTAATATTATTATTATTCATCCATTATTATTATTGATAATAATATTAATAGCAACATCATTATTACCGTTGGCACTATTATTATTATTATCGCTGTTAATATTAAATGATTATTTTAATATTACTATACTCGTCATTATAAAGTGATTTAAAATTTTTTATAAAAATTTTTTCTTTAAAAATTTCTAAAGAAGGATGAAAAGTAATAAATAGAACATAATACCGTTGATAAAATTTTTATTTCAAAAAATAGCATTAAAATATGACAATATTCCGGCGTAGAAAATTCCGAATTGTGTGGGGTGATATGAGCGATATTTCCTACAATTTAGAGTTAAAATTATTAAAAAAAGAACAACTGTACCTCACTGAAGACGTCAGCGCAAAGAGGCTGCCACAATTGTTCCGAGGGTTCCTGAAATACCTGAAATATAAAAAATATTAGTTAAAAAGTATCTAAAATCGATATTATAGAATTTAACAATTGTTTAACCCTTTGCCATGGTAATAAGCGGCAAGCAGGATAGAACATATATAGATAAAATGATATATAGTTAAATTTCTCGTAAACCATTGAGTTTTAAGGATCAGGATCATAGCCTGTAATATAAAATAGGGTGTTTTATCTTTAGGTAAAGTTAATTTCAGTTTTAAAATAAAAATTTTATAAATTACTATATAGTAATTTAAATTAAATAATTTTATTTTTAACTTTAATAAATTAAGATTCTTGGGGTTCGCAATAGATTTTTTAAGAAAAAATTTGATCAATTTTTTTTAAATTGCAAAGTAAAAATTTTAATATTATTATATTACTAATAATGTAGATACAATGAATCTGAACCTAATTATTATAGTCATTATTATTAATGTTATTATTATTATTATTTATTATTATTTGATTGCATTGACACGAATTTTAGACCCAAGGCTTTTCCGAGATTGACAATCATATTACTAGGGACTTTGATAATATGTTGACTCTGTGAAACATTGTGGGATTAAGAGGACCCAGAGTGTCCCCAGGAGTTGGTATAGCGCATTGGCCGGTGTCACGTCTATGAGCACTGTTGTAGATGCTTTTCCTGGACGTATAGAACAGATAAATTTGCGTGCCACATCCCTTCCCTAATCCAGATGGTATAATTTGACCCTGAGGAGAGTGTTGTCGTAGAAATATATGAATATCTTAATATCATTATACATAATTTAAACCAGTTATTAATGAAGGTAGAGATATTAAAATTTATTCTTTCAGTGGAATCAAATAGAAAAATCATAGAAAAGTTCAGGAGAGACATTTCGGATTACCACCTGGAAGCACTAAACCAAAGTCAGAGGGCGGAAGCCATGGTGCGGAAGTGCAACCACATGGAGCAGACATGGCTTCGCCTAGAAGCAGCGTCCAAACTGAAGATGGAAATGGAAGATTTGAGGACCAGGCTAGGAAAGAAAGATGAAGCCCTGCGGCTGGCAGAACAGAAAGCATAGGAGCTCGAAAGACAAGTAGCTGAATTGATACTAATGAACGAAATACGCACAGGCCTGGTGCAGAGCGAATCGACACTATCGTCAGAACAGGAAGCCATAGTGACCCGCAACGTGACAGGGAAGGACATTGGAGTAAAGATCCTTACCCAAGGACCCTCACGCTCGCTAGTAGAAGCGCCAAAAAGGAATAGAAAGAGGAATCGGCCTAGCAAGAAGGAGCGTGAGAAGTTATTTAAGCTGAATAAAGCTCGTTTGATAGGGCATATCCTTGACGCGAACGGGTTCTAAATCCCGAGCGTTCATTAACTTTGATTACATAAAAGATTATTCAATGTTGTAATTGTTGATAGATTTGAATAATAATTTATTAGTGTTAATTTTGATATTAGTGTTTAAAATGAATTAAAGCAGTTGAAGATCGGAATGCCGGAATAGTTGAGTTATCAAGTTAATTAATGACAGCTCGTGAACCCGAGGAGGGTTAGGGCATTAGCAGTTCTTGTAGAGGGGCTCACCTTTTGCTAACCTTCCACCCACTAGTTCAAAGTACCAACGTCAATTTTGGACGGGTGACTAGCGGTAAAATTTCTTATGTAGGCGCTGGGTGGGAAGTAGTGACCCTTAAGCAGGTTTAATATTTTAATGACTCATCAGTGCCCAGGAGGAGGGATGGGTCATGTGCACCTTATTTGTCCTATAAGTTCAGGGAGAGTATCCACAACAGTTCTCATAGACGTGGCTCCGGCCAACGCGATATGCCCACTGTTTGGGACACTCTAGGTCCTCTTATTCTCACAAAATTTCGCAAGGTCAACATGTTATTAAAGACCCTAATAATGCGGTCATCAATTACTTAAAATTTGAATTTTATATTCATATCCATAATAATAGTATAATAATAATAAAGACTCTAATAATATTAACAATAATGACCATTTCCATAACGATTATAATTTCATTAATAATAATAATAATCATGATAATAATATTGATACAATTGATTTTTAAAATGTCAAAATTTTATTCTTAATTTCTTAAAGAAAAACTATACTTAAAACCTTAAAATTGTTATTTATTATTGTTAGAAAATAAAATTATTTAATTTAAATTACTATATAGTAATTTATAAAATTTTAATTTATATAAGGAAATTAATTTTACTATAAGTAAAACGTCTTATTGTATGTTACCTGCGATCATTTCGAACCTTAAAACTTAAGGGTTTAAGAGAAATTTCGTTATATTCCATTTTACCTGTATATATATATGTTGGGCCAAAACACGAACGGCCTTGTAAATGTTTAAATGAATCGGTAAGACACATGCAAATATAACAGGCAGATTTAAAATCGAACCTATTAAAACACCAATTAACCCTATCAAAATGCGAGAAAGAAAAACAATTAAATATAAAATTATAAACACAAAAATAAATTAAATAATAACAAAGTGCAACAAGATCCGCACGAAATAAATACAAATATAACACGAAAACCCACAATTTGACCGAAATTTGACAATTTATCAAAAAATACAAAATTTCATGAAAATGAAATAAAAATCAAATAATTGAATTAGAAATAATTCAATTTAAAAATTCAAAAGAAAAATTGTCAAATAAAATCTCAAAATAATAAAATTAAATATTAGAATATACCAGAAAATTCCAAGGTCAAATTTTGTTTTACTAAATCAAAAAGAACACGCGAGGTTAGGGTCGTACAATAGGTATATATACCGATTCATTTTTACACAATTTTAATCAGTTTTTCCAAAACCTGAAAGTTATTTTGCACCTTGTTTTAAATTTCGATGTAAGTGAGAGTTTTATTCGAAACTCTCTCCACGTCGCATCCTCGCAACCTCAATTTGAGCGCTGCTTGGGTGTCGGCGTGGGGAGAGCGGTGTTTTATGATTGTTTTTATGAATGTGTCGGGTAAATTATATTTTCTTTTAATAAAATATTTAAATAGCATAATAATTTGTTTTATTTTGTCGAAACTTTTCCGGCCCACAGCCGAAAACATACTACAAGTCATTAAAATCCAACATACTATTCGAAATCGTGTAAGTTCGTGGAACATCGTCAATGATTCGTACCCGTGAAGGCCCCGGCGTGCGGAACGCAGGAGCTGGAACGTCAATATCATTCCGTATAGGGGAAGAGGGGGAAAGGGAAATAGTCTTTTGGCTGTTTCCTCGTCTCCCAATTTCCATAAACTCGACCTAAATTATATTTACATACGGCTCAAAATCATCACACGAGTAGTCCAGTGGGCACTTATTAACTATAATATGAACACAACGCGCCTAGGACCAAAATGCAGGACGGTGACGGGAATCTTAAATAAATAAAATCGTTGCTATGCTACAAATGTAACGAAGTCTAAAAAATATTAAATCGTTGTTAATAAAACGCTATAATATAGAAAATGTTGTAAAAGGAAACTTGTTAAGTAAAATGACGTGTAAAATATAATAGAATGTAGTATAACTACTGAGTATTGCTATAACCAAAGATAAAATCATTAAAATTCCCCTGAACTACCATGAGGTAAAAGTTTCAAACTACCATCCAACTAAGGCGCTAAGAAAAACATAAAATTTGAATAAAAATGAGATAAAGAATTTTTCAAGTGTGATCGAACTAAAATACTATGCTAGGTTATAAAGTTTTCCGTAAAGAATATCGAGGAACTTGCCGTTGAAATCAAAGATACCATGATTAAATATAAAGGAATTTTAGCTAAAATCAGTAAACAAAGGCATTAGAAAATAAAGAGTTTGATAAAAATTAACGGTAAATGTGAACAAATTATACCGACGCTAAATAAAATTACAGACCGAAATATTCATGCCGAAAAATTAATTCCTCAGAAACCAAGAGTAAATCAAATTTGAGACACTCGGATTAAACGACATTGGGTTCCAAAACTTCTATCAATACTAAACGCATTTACCACCGGAATTAAAATATAAAAATATAATCACCCTGCGAAAATATTAAAAATCGAGAACTAATAGTGAGTAAAACAAAAGTAACTCTACTCCTGGAGCGAAAACTAATTCCCAAAGAAATTCTTCACCATCCCCCAGACGAAATAAAATAATAAAGCGTAAAACATGAAAAGAAAATAAAGCCAACCAATACTTTACCCATCATAGGAACATAGTCATAATCAATTAAACAACAATAGAATGTTTAGTCATATCAAATGTACGACGAGTCAAATTCCCACATCCATAGAGAAAAATCTCCGACAGCCTAAACTCCATCAATAGACTAAACGCGGAAAACCCTCTTTAGTCAAAATCGGCGAGAAGATAACCATTGAATAAGTAGAGACCCATGTTCTCCCAACACGACGAGACCTCATAGCGATAAACGCAACTCCATATTCCCCGACTAAAGACTCGGCTAACTATAATTATTTAATAATATGACCGTAAAATAAATCGAAAGACACAGACACCAGTAATTGTAAAACGGTAGTTTCTCGGATAAAATAAAACAACTAGTACCAATCCCAAAAATAATCACCAACAACAAATTACAATCATTTATTATAAAATAAACCCATAAATAAAGGAGACGTTTCAGCATGGTTCTTTTCTGGCCAACCGATGTCCACTACGAGTTAACCCTGAAAGAATAGAAGCTATTAAAATAGAAAGAACCTAATTATCCGCTAATACCTGTGATTATAGTATTTCTCCACCAGAATAATCCGCCGATCCAAGCCAAGCGAGTGTGAATCTATGATAAATTGATAAATTAAATGTTGTGGATAGATTAAAATGCCTACCAGATAATAAGATGCGACATTTAACTCTACGAAAATCAATAAAGCCCATCCATTGCATATGGCGTATTACAAGCATAATTGCAGGCACACCTTAAGTGCAGGTGGCATATCCATATGCAATGCCAGAGACTGCCGGAAATTGTAAATCAGCGTAACATTAACCAATACACACCCATCCAATATAGAATGGTCGGATACGAATGAAAATGCTGAAGTTCCGAAATGAATATGAACATGACATTTTGCGAGAAGGTCACGATCAATAATTCTCGATTTTATCCACACACGACGCATCGGAAATTGAGTGATGACACACGCCCAGTTAGCAAAGTCACTTGAAGCAGTGTCTGCCAGATTAATGTAATCTCACACGAGTAGGCACACACCGTCGCCAAATTACATAAGAAATCCCGATGATTCAGATCGACAGTTAAGTTTCAAACAATTTTTCGAAATGTATCGCCAACGGAACTACATCGATAAGAGTACGACGACCAGGATACCAGGCGAGGACATGGCACCGGATTTAGAATCTCAAATTTGGGTAAATTTTAATTTTGTGAACTTCGACATTAATCCATAAGAGCACCTGTTAGGAAGTTTGCCGCATCGACCCCAACGCTAGGAACGCCGATAGCCATCATGAATTACCAAATCCAGAGTGCGATACTGAGAAATGCAGGACTACATCTGAGTTATTTTGCTACGCAAAACCTCGATTTGTAGTTACTATGCCAGGGAACCAGTCGAAAGCGTAACTGACGTTCTATTTATTTCCAACGACGATAGCCGGTAATATGAAAATTTCTCCGAGATATTTTGATTTCTCAAGATTCACCAGTGAGGGACCATCTCAGCGCAGGGATAAGTTCAAGCTACGTTTACTTTTTGAAAATGATGCGTTGGAGTACTGTGATTCCAAACCCTTATTGTTTGATGTAGTGTTTCATTAAGTTCGTTGACCTCTCCAAATCCAGGTTATTACTAAACTAAATACCAAGAATATACTAAATTAATTTGATTTATTTTTTTTTGTTATTACTTGATTCTTAATTTCATCTACTGATTCTTTTTAGGAACATTGATTATGAATTTTGATTTTTAATAATTATATTATGAATTTTGATTTTTAACAATTATTTTTAGGAACATTAATTATGAATTTTGATTTTTAATAATTATTTCATGAACATTGAGTATGAATTTTGATTTTAAATTTAATAAGTAGATTTTTGAGTATTGATTGCTACTCGATAGAGGGATTTTTTTTGAAATGAGTATTCTTACGGAGCGTAATTATTATTTAATAGATAGAGTTAGACATTAGTTCAGTCAATAAGTGTTCGCGTTAACGGTTATTTGCTAAATGAATGCTGATTTTGAAGCCCTTTGATGAGCATTATGGTTAATTATATTATGATAAGTGCATATTTGATTTATAATTACTTTTAATAAGCATTTTGTTAACTTGTCATTCCCTAATTCCCTGTAATAAGTATTATTGTTGATTATTAGTTGATAAAGGAATTTTGGTTATCGTTTTTTGTTTCATTTAATAGGTATTTTTTATTAGTTATTTAGTGATAGATAAATTCTTGAATTCTAATTCCATTTAACAAATATCTTTCGTTAAATGGTGTTGGATTAACAGATTTAGGATTTGTAATGTTACTTAACGGGATTTTTTTTTGGGGGAATAATGATTTTAGTCGGTAAACTAAATTGCGGTTCACTTAACAAGTATATATTTTTAACGCTATCTTAATACCCGATGAAGGACTTTTCGACGTTAACTTCGCATAATGGGTTCTATTTTCATTTACTCTAAGATAAATAAATTGTCGATTTAAAATCGGGCTTGACGAGTAATTTTTCGTGAAGATTAACTGATAACCCGATTATTGATTTAACTCTTTATTCAACGAGCTAGGTATCATTGACGGATAGCACGTTTAGTTAAACTAAGCAAGACCTAAGGGATCTCAGGCAAAGAACACGATATTTATCAGCCAGAGAATTAAAATGATCAACTTAATCAAATCTTGTTTAGGGGAATCAAGAGCCATTATTCGACTTCCCGCACAGGCCGCGGATCGATGGCGACAGGCCATGTGGGATGCGGGTTTCGCCGTGTCTCGGCCGAGAGAAGTCCGATCGGATGTACTACGAAGAATGAACAACGTTGAGCTACCATTCGTAGCAACAAAGCGAGAATCAGGTCGAACCCCTGCCCAGGAAATTCGCGAGCATGCGGTGCTCCTTCTCGCCCGTCTCGAGGATCAACAGCGCCGGACCGATCTTCTGGTAGCCAGAGCCAGACTATATCTCACGAACGTGGAGGAGGATATTGTCACCGGCCTAATTGCCAGTACTGACGACTACGCACCTTCGCCCCACTCCTTTTTCAACCGGATGGATGAGCGTTTGAATGTGAATTCCCCGAACCTCAATGTTGCCGTGCCCCAGAGGACCCTTCCCAGCCACAGGAGGAGGACAGAAAGACCCATCTTTGTGTATCGGGAGTGCCCTTATGCTCAGCCGGCCTATGAAGAACGTGAGGATGGGAATCACCGGACCCCTCATTTTCAATAACGACTCGATTACATTTAGTGAAATTAAAATTAAATTTTGAATAAATAATTAGTTGATTTTCTATATTTTTTTATTTTTCCAAATCGGTTCTATAATATTAATACTTGTATGATCAAGTAAATAACTAAAGACTTGTAGACCAAAGTTAATTCCATTGTTTACAGATATGGGATCGCTGAAAATTCTGCAGAAGGAATTGGAGCACGCGCGAAAAATCAACAAAAATTTCTACGAGCAAATCGTCCAGTTGTCAAAAGAAATCCAGCAAACAAAAGCCGCCTGGATAGAACCAAAGAAAGCAAAGTTGCTTTATCAAAGGCTCACAGCAGCGCAGAAGGGCAAGACGGAAGAGAGGCAATTAAATCAAAGCCTGATGACCCGGATAAAGGAGCTGGAAGTAGCATTGTCGGCCTGCCAAGAAGGAGCGGCAGTGACATATCCCCTCGTCTTTGCCCTTGCCCAACTGGCCTACCGAGAGGCAACAACAGGACCAAAGACTACACCGAAGGCTAGCGGTTACCGACCCTGACGTAAGGAGCGGGCTAAACGCCGAGCCGCTCGGGTCTCAGCCAACACTTGATTAGACACTCCTAGATGTGTTGTTTCTTTTATAAAAAATATATTTGTTGTTACTTAAATATTATTTAGAGTATTTGATAAGTGGTGGATCACAGAAAGCATTGTGAATACATTAAAACGTGTGAACGAGAAATTTTCATGGGAATTATAGATAGGAATGATGAAGTTAATGGTACAAGGGGACCCAAAAATTGAAAGCGAGCACAGGTCTTCTATCGACAGCTCGTTGAACCCAGAGATCGTTCGGTCAATTATAGCCTTAGCAATAGCGCTTACTTTTTGCGGACGATCTACCCACTCGAACACAGTTCCAACGTTGCTTAGCAACGGGTGCTGAGTGGTAAGTGAACAACATTTATATGGGGTTACCGGGGTAACCACAGCATAATTTAAACAAACATCAACACCCAGTAACCCACCATATATATTCCATCCTGCTTGTCACTTATTGCCATGGCAACTTAATCAACAATTCCCAATTCCTATATTATAAGTAAGTAATGATTTTTTAGATACTTTTAACTTAAATTTTTTAGGTATCTGAAAGCTTCCTGAATGATCAACTCCGCATGGAAGATTTTGAACGGTATGGGTACTTCCCACGGAGTTTATTTAATAATTTAATTCATATATTTTTTAACTTTTTATTGTAGGATCCCCAGATTCAACCCCCAAGCAATTCTTCGAAAATTGGAATTTTTTCGATATGGAATTTTTTTAATTATTATTTTTTCGGCTATAAATTTAATAATGGTATATTTTTGTTATTTACTTTTTCTCTTTTTTAAACTTAAATCTTAATGATCAAATTAATAGTAATGATAATAATAGCTATACTGTAATAATGACAATAATGATATCATAATAATAATGTTAATACTAATAATATCTATGATAGTGACATAACGATAACTAATAATAATAATAATACTAATAACAATAATCATAAGAACAATATTAACAATGTGGATGATCGTAACAGCAACAATGATAATACCAATGCTACTTGTAATAATAATAGTGATAACAATATTGACAACAATAATAATATTAAATTATTAATAATAATAATCTTAATGATAACCACAATAACAATAGATTGACAATAATAATAATAATAATAATTGTAATAATATTGGGTTAATGAAAATAATAATATCGATGTTAATAATAACAATAACACTAATGATGATAATAATAATAATAATAATATCAAATGAATAATAATAATGATGGTAGTAATGATGATAATCATTTTACGATCTGTGAGGTCATAGAATTAATTTTTGTTAAAATGTACGGTATTGTGTCGTTATCAAAATAAGATGGTCTAATTGATGGGGTAAACGTGGAATTTCGAATTTAATATCGATCTTTGTTCAATTATAGTGTTAAGGTTAAAAATATTGATAATAATACAATTAATGACAATGTAAAAGTCTGATTAAAAATGTTGAGGTCTCGATTTTGGTGAGGTCTCAACTTGCACTGGTGTTTCTTATATAAATCAAAAGACAAAGTCGATATATAAAAATTTATTAATCAATAAAATTTACCAAATCAATTATGACAATTTTCTTTCAAATTTAAACTTTTCGATCACACTTTATTTAATTCAAGATTATCAATACAAATAAAAATTGGGTCTTTGTTATGTAAGTGTTGAAATGTGTGTAGGTGCGTGTTATATAAGTGAATGCAAAAAATCGTGATGAACTATATCTGTTCTATTTTAAGATCTTCCAATAATTACCTTCCTCATATCGCTTCTTTTTGTGGTAAGATTTTAGTGGGCATTTGGACTGAAAAATATCTCAGTATTTATACTAAAATATTTTGTCTGCAAAAAGGGTTTTTATTTATTTAATAAATTCATTTTATATGCGCTTATTTAAATTTCTACAAAAAATTCTGTTTTTATTTATTTAATAATTTATTTGAAAGTATTTCGTATTACTTAAAAAGGTTTTATTTACTTATTTAAATTCTACAAAAAATTCTGTTTTTATTTATTTAATAATATTCCGTATTACTTTGCAAATTCGTTTATTTATTTATTTAACCATTTGCTTATTGATTTTTTTTTCTTTTAGGTTTTATTTACTCATTGATTTGTTTTCTGTTTAAATTCTCTTTTTGCACTTTTTAATAAAATATCAAAAAATAATAAATATATTAGCTACCAACACCAAATTAAATACAATTGTTCAGAAAAAATAATAAAAATTAAATATCCACATTAAATTGTTACCAAATAATAACTGTTAAAAAATAATTATTTACAAATTCAAAATAAATATCAACACCAATTACTGATAGTTGTTCACTAAATAATAATAATAATTGTTCACAAATGTTCAAAAGAATAATGATTGTTCGACACACAAGGAATTGATTGTTCGCACAAGTCATGATGGATTTGATTGTTCATATAACAATATTGATTTGACATAGGGAATTGATTGTTTGATTGTTCGAATAACTATATTGATTTGACGTAGGGAATCGATTTATTTCGTGTTATAACCTCTCCTCGGCGTACACGTTGACCCTATACTTCTTAGGTCCTGCTTTGAAATACTTATTCAAAATAAATGTGGTGATAGGTCTTCATCATCATCCAACATTCCTCCCTGGGCCTTTAGGATAATGTCCGAATTATCTTTTTCTGTACGCACCAGCTCCACTTCTACATCTTGTATCATCATTTTTGTTCTCTTGAACCCTTTTCCACAATGCTAGGTTTATCCTTCATTGATTCTCCTGCCGAAGTGGTGGCATAAATCTCTTTCTGTAACTTTTTCTTTTTCTTTGTCTATTATAAAGTACGGCTCTTCTATTTCGATATCTGGTTCCGAGCCTAATTCTCCTTCTGATTCTTCTGTATCCATGGCATCTGTCTGGTTTGTTTCATCCTCATCACATGATAAATACTCATCATCTGAGTCTAAATCACACTCCAATTTTTGAGAAGTTGTTGGTTCTTGTGGTTCCAGTTTGACTGTTTCCGTGATACTTTGACTCCTCTCCTGCTTTATAAAAATGACCTCATCATCGCTGTCCCGTAGTTCGTCTTCGAACATTCTCCGAGTGCCATTTTTATTGAATTTTAATTCAATCTGGGAAGGTTCGATATATATATCTTCATCGCTGTCATCTTGGGCTTGTGATAATAATTGCTCCTTGTTGCCGCTAAAAGCATCTGAGTCCCATTTAATGACTTCTTCCCACTGGTTTTCTACAATCCCGTATATGGCTTTTATCATTATCGTTGTCGATGCTGTGGAGAAAGGTTCGGGTTTTTTAAGTAGATCATTGACCATTTTATCCTTGTACTACTTTTTGGGATGACTTATAATCTAGTATGCCAAGTTTGACAGTTTAATTTTATGCGGGGCGATATTCTTTACAAACGAGCACATAAAGTTGTCTTCTGACATTTTTCGCACTCCTATTACATTGTATAAATCTAGGGTAAGTGCCTTCAATTTACCAATAATATCGAAACCAATTATTATTTTCCCACATAATATTTTTTGAATGTCGATTAGGGCCTGATATTCATCTTCATTCCCAACGATATTTTCTCTGTTGGCCATTGTCTTTTCCGGATAATAGTGTGTGATTTTCGTTCTGGGTGTGATTTTTTTGTCGTATATAGTTATTCCTTTAGAGTTTCTAATATGCACATCCACTGGCCTCATGTTATCGTTTGAGTCGCACACGAACTTTACGTCTACAAACATAATTAATTTTTGTTTTTCGGTTGTTGATAGTTCTTTGTGGGTGAATGACATCTTCTTTCTGATGAAATCCCCGTGCATTTGTAATTCTGATGGTATTGTTGGTAGTGATTGGAATGGATTTTGGATTGTTGGCACGTACAGTATTTCTATTGCGATAACACAAGGTAGATTATTCATCTGTACATATTGGGTGCGCATTTGAGGTTTTTCCTTATACGCTTTTTTTTATAAATATATGAATTTTATTAATATTATTGACCATATTATTTTACATTGACGATTATTGATTTTATTAAACGAGAGTAGACATTGTATATTGACCTGGTATGTATTTATCCAAGTGAAAATGCCCTGGTACATTTCTGACCAGTCGGTGCCGATACCGCTTCCTTTTCCACTTGTATTTTTTGTAGATTTGTACACTACTAACTATTGCTAATATTGCTATTGCTAAAATACTGGCTGATATTACATAAAATTGTCAGTGGTTTAAATGTTTGTTTTTGAAATGCTTGTAGTTCATTCCAACTTTTTATTGCAATTGGTTTTCCCGTAGGTAATTTAATTAGCTTTTCTTTAAGTTGGATTGGTATTCTATAGGTTTTTGTGGTTGCTTCATCTATTATGGTTTGAGTTATTGCTTTCGGGGTTGTTGTGTTTATGTTTGGAGTTGAATTAATTTGTTGTTCTATTCTTAGTGTTGTGTTTATTATTATTCTTTTTGTCTTTTTTCGTTTTTTTGTCTGCATGGTCTTTATCTTTCTACATTGTACTTGAGACGTATCCTTGTCTGTATCCCGTTGGGCGCATATAATATATTCGGTGTTGGGTTTTAAGTTAACAAATTTGGCGTTATCTCCTCTTTCGAACTCATTAGTGGTTTTTTCCTCCTTTTTTCGATAAGCTTTGGTTCTGACTCTATTGATTCTAAGTTTAAGTCTCTCATTGGCTCTTTATTTAAATTAAATACTTTAATTTCGTGGGGTGAAATGTTTATCAAAATATCTCTATCTCCCATAAATTCAATTTTGTACTTTTCTTTAATGTTAGTTGTATTTTTTATTCCTATGATTGTTAAGAAAAATGCTGACATCATTAATCCTTTCTGGGATTGTAAATTATATCTATGCGAGGGTCCTTCTATTATTTCTCATTCTGCTAGTTTGCATCTATTTACATGTACTACTATGGGATCCTCATTTTTATGTTTTTGTATATGTAGGTTTTCGTTGATTACTTTAACTACTTCATATGGGCCTTTAAATGGTCTTGCTAATTTTGTCGCTTTACCTTTACCTACTTGTGGAGACATAAGTCTAACCTTATCTCCCACTTTAAAAGTATGGGGTTTACTTGTTTTATCGTAGTCATCCTTATATTGCTCTTGTCTAAATTTGACTTTTAAATTAGCTACCTTATATACCTCCTGCATTCGCTCTTGCATTAATGTTACATAATCTGGTGTGTCTAAATATTGTGACACTCTTGTTTCAAAAACTGTATCAATGGGCGTTGCAGGTTCTCTTAAAAACATTAAAAAATATGGTGAATATCCTGTTGTTTCGTTGGGTTTGATATTATGGATGTATGTGCATTGACTTACGTATTCGTCCCAATCATTTTGATTTTTTCCCACAAAAACCGCTAATCTACTGAGAAGTGTGCCATTAAATCTTTCTACTAACCCATCAGTTTGAGGATGATAAGCTGTTGTGTTAATTTTGTGCATGTTGAACATATTAGCTACCCTTTTGATTGTTTCACTCATGAAATTTGCTCCTTTATCTGTTAATAGTTTTCTAGAAGTGCCGATCTTAAAAATAATTTTTTCTACAAGTAGTTTGGCTACTGTTTCTGCTGTTTCATTTTTGATTGGAAATGCCTCTGCCCATTTAGTAAAATAGTCGCTAAAAACTTATATATGTTTATTTTCATTAATAGTGGTAGGTAATTTGCATAAAAAATCCATAGCACATAGCTCCATTGGTGATGTTGTAGCTGGGATTGGGTGTAAGGGTGCTTTAGTCTTTGTCCCCGTATTTATTCTAGTTGCGCATATTGTGCATGCATTACACCATCTTTTAACATCTTTTTTTAAGTTGTCCCAATAATATTTTTGCAATAATCTGCTTGCCGTTTTTCTACTCGATAAATGACCCCCTAGAGCACCATCATGATATTGTAACAAAAGAATTTGCCTTAATTTTTGTGGAACTACTATTAACTGTTTTCCACTAAAATCCTCAATAACAACTAACTTTTTTGCAATTTTATACTTTTGATTTGTCCCTTTTCTAATTTCCTCTCTAATCTTAGAAATTTCTAGATCTTTATTTTGTACCTATTGAATGTCTATGGGCTTTTCTGGTACTAAAGCAAAAACTTCTATTGCTCCTAGCTCAGGAATGCGTGATAGTGCATCTGCATTTTTGTTTATCCTTCCGGGTTTATAAATAATTTTGATATGCATGTCTTGTATTTTCATTGCCCATTTTAAAAGTCTACTTGATGTATCTCTATGTTTCCAGAGGCCTTCTAATGGTTTATGATCCGTTCTTATTACTACTTCTGCTCCGTATATGTACGGTTTGAATTTTTTTAATGCAAATACTATGGCATAGCATTCTTTTTCTATGGTTGAGTTCCTAAGTTGTGCTCCTTTTAATGTTTTACTCGCATATGCTATTACGTAATCCTTATCCTTTTCTTCTTCTTGTCCTAAGACTGCCCATACGGCTTTCCCGCTGGCGTCTGTTATGACGATAAATTGTTTCTTAAAGTCTGTGTATCGTAGTATTGGTGCTGTTATTAGTTTCTCTTTTAGCTGATCAAATGCCTTTTGATGTTCGGGTGTCCATTTCTTTTGTGGTTTATTGATTTTATCATTTATTGTCTGTACTATTAATACTCCTTTACTCTCTCCTTTTGTTTTGACTCCTTTTGTTAGTTCTATCATGGGTGCTGCTATTTTTGCGTAATCTTGTATAAATTTACGGTTAATTCCAAAAATCATTTTTTTAACGACTTCAATTTTATCTGGGTTAGGTGTTATGCCCTCTACCGTAACTATGTGGCCTAAAAATAGTGCTAATGGCTCTGCCCATTTACATTTTGTCGGTTTGATTTTAATCCTAGCCTTTTTTAGTCTTTGTAGCACATTTGCTATATCTTTTAAATGTTCCTCAAAAGTTTTTTATGCTATTAATATGTCATCCATATACACTGCGCAGTGTTGTACATCTACTAATATTGTATTCATTAGGCGCTGAAATGTTGCAGGTGCATTAGTTAACCCAAAAGGTAATCTCGTGTATTCGTACAATCCGTCTTCAATGACAAAAACAGTTTTTTCCGCATGCCCCTCTTCCATTTGAATTTGCATATACCCTTTATTTGCGTCAATAACTGTAAAATACTTAGTATCTCTGAGTTTATCATATTGCTCTTGTGCTTTCGGAATGGGTATGAATCTTTAATTGTTACTTCATTTAATTTACGATAGTCAATGCACATTCTAATTTCATCATCTTTTTTCCAAACTGGTACAATGGGTGATGCCCATTGTGAAAAACTTTGTTTTATTAAGCCTGCCTCTTTTAACTCTTTTATTTGTCGTTTTTATCTCTTCCCTTAATTTATAAGGTACCCCTCCCAAATCAAACTCATGTTTTGCAAATACGTCACTATATTCATCGAGTAAAATTTGTAGTTGAAATTGTTGGGTTTCATTTAAATAGTTATTATTAATTTTTACTTTATCATAAAATTTAACGTTATTTGTCTTACTCAGTTCGACCATTTGTTCACTGTCATCTCTCATCACCATCGTTTCACACATTTCCAACGTTTGTTCTAATTCACCTTTGAACAACTTTCCAAATCTTGTTCCTTTGTGAATTTTTACATTGCTTCTTTCGTAATTAGCAATTCTTATTGGAATTAACCCGTTTTTTGGTATAACACACTCGTCGGTTAGCATTATATTATGATTTTTTGTAATTGACTTATCCGGCTCAAAAATAAAAGTGTCCTCACTTTTGACGTTGACTTTTACTGGAATTATATGATCACAGTGATATTCTAATTCGAAGGCTTCCAATACTACTACTTCCGCAAATCTTGATTCCTGATAATTTGCTTTTCTTTTAATTGCACCATTAGTCAAGTCGATGACACAGTTATCTAACTTGCGAAGGATATCTATCCCTAGGATGCATTTACTTCTGCATTCAGTCATTACTTTAAATACGTGATTAACTATTCTACTCGGAAAATTAACAGTCAGCTCAATATCTCCTCTCACTTGCATAGTATGCGATGACATAGATATTATCGTATCATTTGTGATTTTTATATTCCTTTTTTGATTTTCTGATAGCTGATCCTCCCTTATCATGGAGGCTGCTTCTCCGGTATCTATTAGTGCTTTGATGTTTATATTATCGATAAATACTTGGATGATTGGTCTGGCTTCATTGAGTTCTCGTAGTATCTCATTTTTTTCTATCCCGTAACATCCATAGGTCTTTCTTGTTACGCAATGACAATTGGTTATTTTATTATCCAGATTATTACTTAGTTCTCTTAATTGCTGATTTTGACTGTTGTACAATCCTCCTTGTGGTTGTTCCTCATTCTCTGATCCACTCGGATTGTCATCATTCTTATCGTTTTCCATCAATTGTTCTTCTTCTACTCGTCGGGTTTTAATTAATCGTATTTCTTTATCATGTTTTGCTGTTATCAGATATTTTGCGCCAAAGGAGCATAAACATGCCTACATCTTATATGAGTAGCCAAATACTTGTCGAAGTTGTCGTAATGATACTAATGATGAACAGATCATTTTGAGCAATGCCACTGTATAATATATTCCCAGTATAGTTGAGAACATATTCCCCAAAACTGCAAAATATCCCCATTTGCTGTACAACACTTTGTATACTACCTTTTTGAAATGTTTCTTTGATAACAGCACATCGAAATTATAATCACCACCTTAGCTACCCTCGACGACTTTACTCACCATTATTGATAATATTTTCTCTTTTTCATTAGGAAACAACATCTGCTTTCTTGCACTTTCTATGGCATCTCGCGTGTACATACCGTTGTTATTCATATCATTTATTTCTTGAAATTCTAACTTTTTCTCGAGTTCTGTTAATTCTAGTTTGAACGGTTTAGTTGCCTCTTTTCTATCAGAAATTATAATCCACATTTCGTCATTTAGCTTGTATAATGGATCAAGCAAATTGGTACATTTATCAATTTTCCTTGGAATATAAGTTTTATTTGTTAGAATTCTGGTTATATGCTGTAAATACATTTTTTTTCCTTTATAAATAACTGTTAACTCGTTGGTACATTGGTTTTTCATTGCTAGTGATACACTGACCGGTTTACATTGAAAAGTCTGTAACACTTCTCCTATTACTCTCGCAAAAGTTCCTTTTTCCGCAAACAATATTGATGCCATTAAATCTGGGTTTGTAACCGTTACAGCCATCTTTGTTCTCAATATCTCTCTATTGAGTTTGCAATCGTTAGTAATTGTTGCTTGATATACTTTGTCTAATTGAATTAATTGATGATGATAAAAGTAATCAATTTTATTATTAAAATACGAAGATAATTTGACATCAAATTTATCGATTTTTTGTTTTGCGTCTTTAATTTCATTACTACTGATATATATACCTTCATAATTAGTCTTTACAACTGCTTTTCCGCATTTAATAGTTTCTCCTTTTTCTACAAATCTCATGGCCTCTGCTTCTGAGTCTGCCATATATATTGTTGTGGTATCCTTTTCTTGTATGATTACTGTTTTCCTTTTTTGATCTTTATTCTTTTTGATTCTGCATCGGTAAATTGTTTTCCTCTAATTGTTCGAAATTTTAGTGACTTCAATTTTGTTAGTTGGCATTCATATTTGTCTATTTTATACACGATCATCGATTCACCAGTGTCACAACTAGATTCATCAAGCGTACAAAACTTGTGTGTCATCATTTTCTTTGATGAGCTATCAAACGATGCTTTAAATTTCCTCAATTCAACATAGTATTGTCTCCGAACCACAATGTTATCTGCTATCTCACCCCAAATTTTATACTTTCCTCCTGTACAATATCCGCAAGTTGACGTCCATCCAACCACATTTACTTATTGTTTTACTCTTGCTCCTACTTGAGCTTTCAATTCAATTCCATCCGTTTTTTTAATATTTTTCGTTTTAAATGCTTCTTCACACTCGCTTGGTGTTATTATTAATGCCTCTGGCGCCCATGTCGGTACTAACATGGTCCTTGCCACTTAGTTACATACAAAGCTTTCCTCTGAAAACTTGATTATACATTCTTTTGCCTCTGTATGTATGAAATCAGATTCTTGATACACATGGAAAATCTTGGGTTTAGTTATGATTAATTTGGTTGGATTCGCCTCCGGACAATTTTCCGCATCTAATAATGAATACTTTTGCCCCCATTTTAGGTTCTGACAATCATATGCTATAATCGCGTTATTTCCTTTGATTAAATCTAACAATAGTGTTATTATTACTATTATTATTGAGATACTTGATTTTCCTTCACTTTTGCTCGGTTTTTTCGTGGTTTTGTTCACAAGATTTTTCACGATTTCTTCGGTATCATCATTCTTTATCGTCTCGCTTTCACTCGTTTTTAATGTCTCATCATACATTATTTTCCAACCCCTTTTCAGTTTTATCCATGGCATCACATCAGCCTTTAATCTCTGATATATTGTTTTAGCTACCTCATCTATTTGCTCCTTTGGACTTAATCTTAGAAGCTTTTTATATCTCGCAAGTAGATATGCCATTTCCGTAATTACTTTGTCTCTATTTATACCAGTTGTGAAGAGTATCTTTAAAACCACCTCCTCATTTACATCCTCTACACTCATCTCTCTGACCTCTTTCTCCATTAATTTGATTTTTGTACCATATTTTCTATTAACTTTGATGGTTTTGTTTCTGGATATCGTTTTAAGTTTATTGCTTTTAGTAGTTCGATTATCATAATTAAATCGTTATTATCGTCTACTACTTTTGGATTTTCATGTCTCTTTTTGTTGGTTATTTCTCTCAAACGCTCTACAGTTTTTCGATCATCCGATTTTCCCGCTATTTCTGACTTTCGAGGTCGTCCTCTACCTCGTTTCATTGTTTCAGCGTCTTGCATTATTGCTTGCTTGGAGATCTTTTCTATTGTCTCGTGGTTGAAAAGTTATCTCTTTTTCTAGTGGTGACTTTGCACTTCCTTCGGATGGTTGATCCCACATTTTAAATAACATATCATAATCGTTTTCCTCATTCAATTCAACAGAAGGTGTTGCCAATCTTGAACTGATTTCTCTATCTATTACTGCGGATATAGTATTCTCATCTATTGTATTTACTCCATAGTCAATCAGATATTCGCCATCTTTCAACTCAATATCGTTAAAATATAATTTTATTTCATCGTTTGGTTCTATTTTTCGAGGCCATTTATCTCTTGCTAATTGTCGTATTTTATTTACCATTGTACATACATGGACTTCTGTTTTCGATAATACCATTTGAAGAAAATATTCGTCTTTAATATACAATGTTATCTTTAAAGGTTCATAAAACTTTGGACTTTTTCTCACAAATTCTCCGTTACTTTTAATCATCTCTTTTAACTCTATCTCTAATTCAAATACTCGTGTTTCTCTTTGTCTCATTACCATTAATGGGATTAAACTGGTTAAATATTCGGGATCAATTCTGCTTACTTGAACTTTGTTTATTATTCTCAATGTTTTATTGTCATCATAAGGTCGTTTTTTCAAAACTTCTTTTAATTTCTTTTTCATTTTTATTTGTCTCTCAGTTTCCTCATTATCAATATCAACTTCATTTATAAAACACTCATACTCATTAAGTGACACCTCCGACTTTCTCTCCATGAGTCGGCTATATTGAGTTTTAAACTCTTTTAATTCCTCTCTCAAAGTATTTATTTCATTATTCGTATTAGCAAATTCTACTTCATTTATTTGTTTCACTTCTGCTTCACTTTTAAATTTTACTCTATTTGGTGACTCACTTCGCTGATTAGTACATACTTTTGCCAAATGACCATATTTCTGGCAGTTATAGCATTTAATTTGTCCATTGAAATTCACTGTATCTCTTCCATCATTATTATATGGGCTTGCTTGCCTCTCTCCATATTGATTTTGTCTATATGGACTCGATTGTCTGCCTCTTGAACTATTTCTGTTATTCCTATTATTATACTGGCGGTATTCGGAACGATTATCTCTATTATTCTCAAAATAATTATCTCTACTACTTTTATTATAATGATTATCTCTAAAACTATTTCTGTTATAGTCAGAACGACTGTCTCTATTAAAATAACGATTGCTTCTATAAGAATTGTTTCTGTTATAGTCTGAACGACTATCTCTACTATCGTCTCTAAATCGATTTTGATTTTTTTCTTTAAAATTTAATGCGTCAAATCTTTTCCTGTTTTCAGGTGATTGACTTCTACTCGAATTCGGACTATTTTTTCGTCTGTTTTTTACAAAATTTTGATATAACTGTTTCATATCTTCCCATGGAACATCATCATTGTTGTCAAACGCAGATTTCGCCATCATTGGTCTTTGAATCTCAACTGCATCTATGGATGCATTGAATCTATCTCTTTGTTGTGCCTCTACTTCTTTCGCTTTGTGAACTAATTTATTCAAATTTTCATATTCAACCATTATTAGTGCTTTATATAAGTATTTCTGGATTCCGTTCCTGAACTTATCTTCAATCAATTTCGGAGTGTGCTCTCCATCGCCTTTTTTGCTAATTCTGTTGTTGTATACACATATTCCCCAAATGACTCTCTGGATCCTTGATATCGATTTCTAAATTTTTGAACATTTATTTTTTGTAAATCACTATCAATTTCTATTTCTGCTCTCAAATTTTCTATAAGTTGATCAAGATTATTTCCCTACACTCTAAATTGTTATATGCATGTAGCGCATATCCTTTCAAATACAACGGAATTCTCCTCTTTAATTCATCAGGTGTCCAACCACAAGCGTCTGCATACTGAGCAATCTCAGTAAAACTTTAATAAAATTATTATTTTTTTGATTATTATTCATCCTATATATGATCCTATTTCTTAAATTATAGATTATTTCAGGTGAATTATCTATTTTAGATTACAGATTATTATTTTAAATTATGGTCAATAATATTATTACTATAAATATATTTTCCCGATATATTTCTACACTAACCCTCTGATCTCAATTCCTATCCCCCAAATTGTTGATAACAACAATTGATTTTAAAGTCCCGGTTCGTGGCACCAAATGTTGAGATCTCGAATTTTTGTTAGGTCTCAACTTTTCACTGGTGTTTCTTATATATAATAATAACAAAGGCTTTTGTTGAGGATACCTAAATAATAGAGTAAAATAATTAATAAACATGTAAAATGATTGGGGGAAACAATGATAAGTGATTAAGATGTGGTTCTGAAGCTAATGAAAAGGGAATGAAAAAGAAATGTCGAATAATGAGAAGGGAATAAAAGAAAATCATTAAAAACAGACAATTAAATAAAAGAAGGTCATTTATAATTAACAAGTGCAAATTTAGGAAAACAAAAACTAAAGGAAAATTTGCACGTTATTTCGAAAGCTCTTTCAAGATAAGGGAAGGAATGTTGTTTGGGAATCCAGGAAAGGGCATCTCTAAAAAATTATTTATCTGGACAGCTTTCAGTGATTATAGAGGCTCAAATGAAATTAGCGGTAAAAGATATCAGAAATTTTATTGGATATCAGTAAGTATTATTGGATGACGGAGTATAAAAAGGAAGCGCAATTGGAATCAAAGGGAGGAAAAGAGATTATTAGAGTGAAATTGGACTAAGGAAACAAAAAGAGATTTGAGAGAAATTGGACAGAATTCGACGAATAGTTGGAAAGAAGAAAATTACAGAAAATTATTGAAGAAAATATTAAAGAGAAATTTGGAGAAAACTTAAAGTTGAAATAAATGAAAAGAGAAATTTGAAACAGAAATTAAGCGAAGTCAAAGCAAAGCAACTATATCATAGTTACCGATCTCAGAAACCCGTCACAGTAGTCAAGTGATTGTGAAATCCAATTGATCCGAAAAGTGCTATTCTTTGTTGTGTAATTTTAAAGTGGAGATAAATGTGTTAATCAATAATGTTTATATCGTTTGGAGTTCATTACTGTTATTTAAAAGCACACTTGGAGTCAGATTGACAATAATTCCTATTCGAATTCACCGACAACCCCAACACTTTATATAATATTTTATTAAACAACAAATCAAAAATTTATATTTGCGTACACTTCAACTGACTCTCTAGATCCTTGATATCGATTTCTAAATTTTTGCACATTTATTTTTTGTAAATCACTGTCTATTACTATCTCTGCTCTCAAATTTTATATAAGTTGATCAAGATTATTTCCTCTACACTCTAAATTATTATATGCCTGTAGCGCATATACTTTTAAATACAACGGAATTATCCTCTTTTATTCATCAGGTGTCCAACCACAAGCGTCTGCATACTGAGTAATTTCAGTGAAAAAATCGTCGAACTTTTCAGGTTCTCCTCTATAAGGTTCAATCGGTAAAATTTTAATAAAGTTATTATTATTTTGATTATTATTCATTCTATATACGATTCTATTTTTTAAATTATAAATTATTTCGGATGGATTATTAATTTTAAGTTACAGATCGCAGACATAAATTTATACTTATTCAAAATAAATGTGGTAATGGGTCTTCCCTCATCATCCAACAAAAATTTAATTGAATATACCTCCCTACTTTAAACCGATCTTTGTCAGCTATAGTTCGTTGTGGTCAATACGTTAAATTTTACAATTTTTTGATTATTGTTGCAATTCAATTCTATATAAACTAGATAGTGACGTTTTGTGTTAAAGTTCGTTCTATAGTTGAATTCTTGGTTGTTTCTCATAAATGTAACTCTATATGTGTGTTTCATAATATTATGTAAATCTTTATATTTAAACTTTTCCCAGGACCTCAACACTACTCTTTCTAGGGTTGGGCGATAGGATTTAGGAAAGGTGAATACTGAGCGGCTCCAGCTACTGCCTTCACCACGGGCTCCCCGCTAACAACCGGTTCGATCCGGAATAACAAAATTATCATTTTATTATCTTGCGTGCGTGTTGGTTATGGTATGTAAAAACCAAAATAATGTTCAAGCAACGCAAAAAATATTTTTTTAAATTAAATCCTCATGATGGAGGTTCAAATTAAAATGGACTCTGATCCATGAAAATATCATCTTAAGATAATAGTAAAAAAAATTTTAAAATAAAATTGCTATAAATTTAATCATATAACAAATCAAATTAACATATTAATATCATGAAATAACAATTACAGAATAATAAAATTTACTTTCGTTCAATAAATCGTATTCAATTGGTAATCGAAATATAAGTAAACAATGTACTGCACTGAAAACAATTCTGCTGAGAAAAATTCTGTGATTTGTCTATCCAGCATTCCCTTATATATCACGATTCTTCGTGTGTGTGTTTTGATACGGTAAAACAAGGAATTTTCCAGAATATTCGAAAATTAAAATTTTTTAATTCCTTTCGATTTAAAATTAAATTTTCATATTTTGTGTACAGAAATTTTTTATTTAATTTTTATTTATTTTATTTTTCTTTAAAATCTCCATTTTTTCTAAATTTAAGGTTTCCGCTCAAAAAACACACAGACGTTGTGCTGGTTAAACAAAAATGGGCTTCATCAGTTTTTGCCCAAAAACAGTACCAACGTTAATTTTGACGGGTGACTAGCGGTTAAATGTCTTATGCAGGTGCTGGGTGGGAAGTAGTTACCCTTAGACAGGTTTGACAGTTTGATTATCCGTCAGTGCCCAGCAAAACCGCGAAAATCCTATATCTTTTACCCATCAGGTGCCCAGCATTACCATAAGTGAATATTTTTCTTTATTTTAGCATAATAAATTGTTGTTCATATATTTGATTTTAAGTGTTCTTTGTATCATGTTTTCATGGTTGGTTGAAGCATTCAAACATATTCAAGGAAAAGCTTGTCCTAGTTCAACACCGTTATTATTGTGGGGTTTATGGTGTCAGTGTCCTTGACCCCAGATGAAAATTATTGTCTGCCCCCAATGGTTACCCGTTGCCAAGCAACGTTGGTAATGCAACCACTGGTTATAGGATCGCCAAAGGTGAGCGCCATATAGGAACTGCTAAGGCCCGATCCCATAGCGGGTTCAACGCACTACCGATAGAAGGTATGTGTGCGATTTTTATCCTGGTCCCTTTCACTTTAATATTTCTCTCATTCGATCAGTTATCTGAATCTGTATAATCTTGCGTGAATTATTCTTAGTCTCGGTCAATTAATTGTAACAAATCCAAAGGTAATCAACTATAATATTTATTTATCATGACATTCTCATTATTTTCATTCCGCAAGTCTCATCACCCGTCGCATCGCTCTCTCGATCTTTCCCGGACGTCGTTGAGGTGGTTTCACCGCGGTTTTAGTTGCATCTGTTGAGCCTCGATACGCCAACTGAGCAGGTGCGAAGACCAGGGGGTAGGTGATAGCTTGGCCTTCTTGGCAGGCCGATAGCGCCACCTCCAGTCCGCGAATTTGAGTCTTCATAACCTGCACCAATCGCTTCTATTCGGCCCACCCACGTTGGGCGGCCGCCACCCTTTGATATAGGGTTTTTGCTTTGGCTGGTTCTATCCATGTAGATTTTATCTGATGAATTTCCTTTGTTAATTGTAATAACTGTCTATGGATATCAGTGTTCTCCTTGCGTGCACTTTTGAGAGCCGCGTTTAGTATTATACAGTGATCCATCTCTACAATAAAATAGGTCATTAACAGTTTACTTTGTCTAGTATACAATAAATATTGTTATCAGTACGATATTTTAAAAAGTGCACACCTAACCTAAAATTGTGTAATAATTTTTCTTTCGTGGAGCAAAGTATTTATTAAGAAGGTAAATGTAAAAATGAACCATAAAAACAGAAATATTTATTTCACAAAACTATTTATGGATAATAGTTTTTTGGGTTTGGCCTTGCTGTTCTGCGCGTGTAGGAGTGATCCCACTCCGACCAACGATCTTCAGCTTCTGTCCTCATTCCTCTTGGAAGTATTTTCTTCGGCATGGACACGGTCATGGCCTGGATTGGCTGATTCACTCTGGGGTCATCGAGCTCGAACGAGATGCCATAGGAAGGGGCATACCCATCCGTGCTCGGAAGAACTAACCGCGATGTCCTCGTTGATCTGCTTCAATTGATAGCGACCTCGTTCTACCTGTTTGTTGGTTCTTCTTTGATGTGCTTCGAGAAGTGCCAAGATATCTTCCGCCCAACCTCGGATTTCGCGAGCCGGATCCGTCTTGGCTCACGTTTTATTGCCACTTACGGCAGCTCGACATCTTTTGTTCCTCCTTGTCGCCTGAATCTGGATTCTTTTACTGGGGAAATCGAAAATCCCACATCCCACATCGCCTGTCTGCATCTAGCG
This sequence comes from Schmidtea mediterranea, assembly GCA_022537955.1. Taxonomy (NCBI): domain Eukaryota; kingdom Metazoa; phylum Platyhelminthes; order Tricladida; family Dugesiidae; genus Schmidtea; species Schmidtea mediterranea. The sequence continues at coordinate 257,573,965 of CM039679.1, forward strand.
GTGGAGTGGGATGGGAATCTCATCGTGATTCGAGATTCGTCTACCCATGAATTTATTGAAAATGAACATCATTAGCTTTTATATAGGAATCATGAGAACTAAATACAATAGATTTATGCGTACGCGGATGGTTTTTATATATAGGATTTTTATGCATTTTTCGGCAATAAGGTCTCAGTGGAGGGTGATCTAAATTAGTCCTCAAATTTGACGTAGTTTGGGGTTCCTGAGTCGTACACTTTTGTGGAAGTCGTTTACTGTGACGATCAGTAGATATGTCTTGGTGGTTGGGTTTCTACGCTTCATTTACGAAGTGTAAGATTAATGCAATTTTCACTGTCCTGAGGGGCCTTTCATCAGTATGTTTCGTTGGCTTGGACATGGAGGTATGAGAAATTCATTTACATTTTTTCTTGAAAGTCAGTTTATCTAACTGGAGATCGAGGTGTCGTGAAGTCGACAAAAGAAACTCAAACTGCTTGTTCTTGACAGAAACTCATAGCAAGTGTTCGACACGTTGTTACACTGACGTAACATTATTCCCCAGATGCCGTGAATTTGTTATTCGGTTGATTTCTAATTTGCCCTAATGAGTCGCGTGATACCGTTCATAGTTTGTTATTATGAATCGAGATTAGTAAGTTGTAATCCTAGATTAGCACATCGTTGGGCGAACCTTTGTCTTTTATTCATACATGCGAATTCATAATAAACTTGTATTTGGATAAAAATACTAATCTAGCATTTATTTATTTAAATTTCATTATTATGATCAGGGTCTTCCTCGGTTTTCATAACATTTTCTCCATTAGCAAGACCATCTTGTCCTTATCCCGACTTGGGTCTCCGAGTGACGTGTACCAGAGTCTTATAACGGATGGCCGAATTGCATGAAATTTTATTTGTAATTAAAAGAGGTACAATAACTAAGTGAATTCCTTACTCTCTTGGGCGTCGGTCCGACGCTCCATTGTGATCTCTTCATTGTCCATAAAGTGAGAGTGCCGGCCTCTAACTCGTGAATCATTTTGTCTGTTGGAACTCATTTTAATATCTCACTGTGATCTTTCCGAATTCTCCCCAAGACTGGTCTATTTATACTGCACCTTCTGCCCCGCAGGTGTGTCTGAACTATGAAATTTTCTCAATTACACACGTCATGGTGAGTCAGTGATATTATGAATTTCCTCACCTCGTTTTCAGGTCATTGTGTATAATGTTTGTGTTCGATGTATGCCAGATGTTTTCAGCTGACGTGGAATTTTTCTGCCCACTTATTGATTGACCTCGAGTAGATCGTGCCTTGCCACGTCTACTATTTATTCAAAAGGAATTTTATCGATCTGTATTGTTGGCTTCCGTTTACTTAATTGCTTCTAAGACAATTTTTGGTTGTTTATTCGTCGGAATTTGGATCTTATTTTATGTCCGAGATTCTTTAGGTTAGATAAATTTTGTTTATTTACACTAAATGAACTATTCTCGATTGTAGTTTCTCATCTAACAGAATCGAAATTCCTTTGTGATCCTAGCAGATCCTCAAAATTCACCGACGTCAAAGGATTCCTAATCTACATCTCCTCCTATTCGTTTGGACGCCATTCTTTGTTGATTTATGATTATCTTCTAATATACTTAGTGTGATTATTATGCATTGATTGCTAGATTAGTTTTACTTGATTTTTTCTTTTTGTGGTTAATTAGCGTGTGTCTCTAAATGGGTGATCATTTAAAACGTTAATTCGGAACGTGATCTGCCTTTCGCCTGGTCGTGATTGTATTTTATGTCTTATTTTCTTCTCCGGTGGTAAATTCGATTTGAATACATTATTTTCAGGTTCGTAATTTATCATATACCCATGTGGAGTACTATAATTTGTTAATAAATTTGGGTTGATTTTTATGCGGATAATTTCTATTACTGACTTATGTGGGTAATGTTATTTTATTCCATTTTGTCACTTTGACTGGGGTTGATAATATTTTGGGGTAGGCGTTTTGGATAATAATTGATCTTTATCTTTGGGGGTAATTTTGCAAGTTACGAATAGACTATTTAAATTAACAGATCAACTAGTTATAACGAAAATATCATTAACTAAGATAATAACACCATTTTTATTAAATTGGGCTATTTATTTACTATGACTAGATGCTGCGCGGTGACCATTTTCGGTTGTATTATTATCGGGGTTAAGTTAATTTATATCGTTTGCGTCGATGTTAGTGGTGTCGGCCTTCGTGTCATTTAAACACCTTTATCCACAGTTTTTTTAAGTCGTCCTAATTAGTTATTTGAATATAGTTAATCTCTCGGGCTTTCTCGTATGATATCGTGATTTTTATTGAGAATTTAGTTAGAGTAGTTTAGACATAACAATTATTTCCGAATTCTTTCCCTACTTCCTTCCTTTATTTGACCTTAGGATAGTTATGTAAATATTATGAGAGTGCTCACCGAGCTACTCAATGTTTATGATTTTAGCCGTTATGTGCAATGATTTTAATTTGGTCGAAATTATAGGAAAATGAGTGGTGGAGGGGTAGCCAAAAGACTACCTCCCCTCCTCCCAATTTCCCCTATGACGGATATCATTGACGTTTAGGCCCTGCGTTATTCACGCCGGAACCTTCACGGGCACAGGCTATTGGCAGATAAACTGCACCTACACAGCCTGAATTGTATGTTGATTTTACTTTCTTGTGGTGCGTGAGTGGCTGTGGGCCGGAAAAATTTCGACATATGCATTGAGTAGTGAAAGTTTTATTGGCATATAATAACGTTTGATAATTCATATTGTACATTCATCATTCATCAACGACACTATCATTCTTTCCCCACGCCGACGCCCAAACAGAGCTCTTACGAGGTTGTATAGACACGACGTGGAGAAAGTTTTCAAGCATTCCTCCACTTACATTTAGAATTCGATCTTTCACTGATTAGGACTGGTAAAACTGATTCTGTGCTAGTAAAAGCTACTTCAAGTTTATGAAAACTGATTGAGTGGTGGTGGGTTACAGGGTTTCATTGTTTGTTTGAACTAATCGGTGGTTGCCCTCGTAACGCCATACAAAATGATACTGATCGCCACTTGGCACCCGTTGCTAGGCAACGTTGGTAATGTGTTCAAGTGGTGGATTGCCCGCAAAAATTGAGTACCATGTGCTAGTACTGTAGTTGCTCGGACAATCCTCGGGTTCACGAGCTGTCGATAGAAGACCTGTGCTCGCTTAGCTCTGTCCCTCATACTATACAGGATTAGCTCTTAATTGACTGTAGAAAACTGCGACGTAATAAGGTTACTTGTAACAATACTGACATGCAATTCCAAAGAAACGACTCAACTAAGCCTAAAACTACTCTATTTGAATCAATCACATGTGGACTATCTACCGTTTGACGTTTTGGAGTTGCGTCGCTCGACGTCGGGCACGTTCCTTACGTCCCGGTCGACGATTATTGATGGGTTGTTCTGTTGGCTTGGTGGTTGCCTGCGGCATTTGGGTCGGGGCGAAGATGAGCGGGTAAGTTACCGCTTCACCTTCCCGGCATACCGCTAGGGCGACCTCGAGTCCCCGAATTTGAGTGCGCAGACTCTGATTTAGCTGCCGCTCTTCCTCCCAGCCTTTCTGAGCCGCTGTGAGTCGGTGATAGACAGCTCTCATCTTTGCTGGATCAACCAGGTTGCTTTAACTGTTGAGCCTCTCGAGTTAATTGAAGGATTTGGGCGAGTAACTCTGCGTTCGATTGTCTTGCTCGTTCCAGTTCGCTTGTAGAAGTTGTAGGGACGACATCACTATAACAGGAGAGCAGTTAAATTCTTTATGGTCTTCATTAAATCAAAGTCTTATTATTTAATTAAACAAATTGTATGAAGTTAGTTTATCTAAGAGATATAATAACGAATAAGAAAAACAATAACACTTAATATTTAAATCAATTTCTACAACACTTCGTCATTACTATAGTACATCTTCCGGGGATTCTCTCTCTAAACTCCTCTTCAGAGCCGCCACTGTATAGGGCCGTCGGGTATCGCGGGCTGGGTGAGGTGGATATGCCTCCGCGATGAGCCCGACGCGGATGTCCTCCTCCACGTTCGTGAGGTACATCCGGGCTTTGACCACTTTGAGGTCCACTTGCTCTTGTACTTGTTCCCAGAAGGTGAGGAGATTTCTGGCGTGATCATATATTTCTTCGGCCGGGTATTGTTGTCCGGCGAGTCCACAAGGATCGGATTCGAGACCCAACAATCGCCAAATAGTCGGGTGTGGCCACCGGGGTGGAAGTTGTTCGGTAGTCGCGGCAACTGTTGGTACCTCTCCTGGGTGTGGTTCCTCAGCTACTTGCATGGTAATTTGGTCGATAGGCATATCTAAACTGTTATCGTTATCAAATTCGATTAAGTCGTCGGCTTATAATAATACTAGGCTAAACGTTGGTTATAATATTGCTCCTTGACCGAGTAAACTCTACCAGCTTGATTAGTATTACAACTCGAAACGACTAAGGTTATTTATCTGTGCGTTCCTGGGGTGACGTATTCCGTTTGTTAACTCTCACGACGCTCCCATATAACTCTTGTTAATGATGGTAATAATTAGAACATGTTAGATAATATTTTTAGTGTTGGGCAGATGGGTGAGTCGAAAATCCACTATCTATCGGGCATTAATGTTTGTTAAGTGGATGGAATTACTACTAATTAAGATTCATTTAAAATTTACTAAGTATTTAGTGATACTATCGGTTACAAATCAGTTTCAAAACTCAAAGGATCCGCGATGTTATCAGATATTGAGGTTGATTTAAGGTTTACCATCTACCTACTGCTGTTTGAGATTAATTCTGAAATTTATTAAATATATAAACGTCATATTAATTAACATGAAGTTACCCTTTACTAATACATACCATCGACGTTGATTACACTAATCCTAAAATCCGCTATTCCATGATGCTAATGTTTATCCGAAACAGAGTTAAAGTTTACAGGTTGTACTTAATTTGGCGATATTCAATTTAGTCACATCCTGTCAGGACGATGTTGGCGGAAACGTCAATCCCCTCGATCGAGCGGATGCCAAATTCATTCAAGGTAGGTTTCCGGTTTCCGGTTGATTCTCTCAAGTTAATTTAGTTATCGATCGGCCACTTCTGTTATCGACTTAGTGCAATTTTCGGTTGTGGAGTGTGCGTAGACCTTCCAATGATGGGACTCCTTATCAAGTATCACTCTGATATTCATCATTTGATATGTTTAGTCGTCTAAGTTGGACTATATCGGATTTTACGCGCGTCGTAAGTCAATTTCTTGTGATTTTGTTGGTGTATTTATTAACTTTATAGTTATTCGTTTGGCGTCAGGATATTCGTCAGATATCGAGAAAATCTTTCTAAACTGAATGCTATCATCAAGTTGAATCTAATATTATTAATCGGCTCGCGTTCTAATTCGGATCAGTTTCGATTTTATCCCTGCCTTTACCATAGTGTTAACTTGGGTTTTTGTCAATTTGATTCAATAACGGATTGGTATTCATTTGTTGATTCATTCATTTTGGTTCTTTTAATCACGATTTCTTTATGTTAATCAGACTTTATTTTATTTTGGTCAGTGAATAATATTTTATACCCCATTTTATTCTGAATTGCTAAGTTTTTAAGTGAGGAATTTATATATTTTAATCCATCTAATTAAATCAAAGGAAAAGCTCCGTTTATTACGCAATGAGTCTGTACTATTAATCAACGAATTATTTTATTATTATCGATCGTTCATTACTGACGATTAACTCTACTTTGTTTTAATACTTTTCCTTTGCTTTAATCAATGAAAATTTGGATCTTTAATCAACAATTTAATTAAGGGATTTCATACTGTTATTCGAAAATCGTTTCGCCTCTAATTGATACGTTTCTTTATTTGAAATCAATGAATTCGATTCTTAGTTGCTTTCATTTTTATCGGGGTTGATTTTGGTTTAGATCAATACATTACTCGTTCTTACTCCAAGATCAGATTACTTTTATTGAAATGAATTATAATAATTTAATTGACGAAATTATTTGCTAATACCCTAATGAATAATTTACGAACGTTTAAATTATCTTTACCCAACATTTACTTAGATTTTTAGCCATAAAACACTTTACTTCTACAATCAATGGTTGCTTTAATTTTTAACAATAATTTCCATTTAATCGAATTCGATGATTCCCAATGAATTTTATTTATTTCAAAATGTTAATCAAAATAAAACACTTTACTTTTACAATTAATGGTTATTTTAATAATTGCAATTTAATCGAATCAATGATTCCCAATAAATTTTATTTATTTCAAAATGTTAATCAAAATAAAACACTTTACTTTTACAATTAATGGTTATTTTTAATTTTTATCAATAATTTCAATTTAATCGAATTCAATGATTCCCAATAAATTTTATTTATTTCCAAATGTTAATCAAAATAATTATAACAACGATTTCAGTTAATTTAACCCAAGTACCCTTTCCCTTTAATAGGCCTTAGACGCATATTGTGTTCATATTATATTTACTGAGTGCCCACTGGACTACTCGGTGTGATGATTTTAAGCCGTATGTAATATAATTTTAGGTCGATTTTACAGAATTGAGAAACGAGGAAGCAGCCAGAGACTTCTTCCTTATTTCTCGCTTCAGCTATAGGGATAATATTGACGTTACGGACCGCTGCGTTGCGCACGCTGAGTCTTCACGGGTACATATCATTGGCGGTTTTCCACGCACTTACATGCCTCTGTACTATGTAGATTTTAATTTCTTGCGTTATGTGTCGGCTGTGGGCCGGAAAAATTTCGACATTAAAATTTATAAAGCATATAAAATAAGTTAGATATATGTAGAATAATTTAAATATATTAATAATATTTATTAATTAGGACAAAATAACAGAAATTACCCTTCATGACCATTCCAAAATTTTCATACAAACCATAAAATGTCATAATAGAAAACATAAATGCCTCTCTCCCCACACCGCCGTCAAGCAGAGCTCTACAGAGATGCTATGAACGTGGTGTGGAAAGATGGCTCCAACATAAATATTTCTCACCTAGAATAATAAAACAAATTCTCGAAATGGTTCTAAACTGGTCTGAAAAATGGTTTACAAATAGTTTTAAAAACAATTCACAATTTTCAAAATGGTTAAAGTTCAAACTTGGTTTGAAAAAATGGTTAATGGTTAAGTTAAATGTGAAAATGGATCAGTATATATACCTATTTGTGTGACGTGTGAAATTTGATGTAGTAAAACAAAATTCGACCTTGTTATTTTCTAGCAAATTCTATTATTTAATTTTAATATTTTTAGATTTATTTTTATAATTTTTTATTTCGAATTTTTATTGAATTATTACTAATTCAAAATTTTCGATTTAAATTTCAATTTAATGAACTTTAATTGATTTTTCCAATTTCGTCGAATTTGTTGTGTTTTCTTGTTATATTTGTATAGGTATCGTGCGAATCTTGGTGCATTTTGTTAATATTTTAATTTATTTTTATGTTTATTATTTTATATTTAATTCTTTTATTTCTCAGATTTTATCGGGTTTACTTGGTGTTTTTCAGGTTTATTTTAAATTGCGTGTTGTATCTGCGTGTGTGTTTCTGATCCATTTAAACATTTTCCAAGGCCGTTTACGTTCTGGCCCAACATAAAACACTCGGGGGTCCGTAAAATTGCGACCCGCAATTTCAATTGATTTCAAAATGATACATACATTTCCATTTTCAATATTCATATTCATAAAAATTTCTACGGTAAGGTTAATCATCAAGACAAAGATGGACTTAAGGTCCGGCTACAATACATAATCAAAATTGGATAGTTCAGTTTTAATATCAATGCAAGTTTTATAAGATCAGTTCAAATCACTATAGATCAGTCTGAATTAATCAATCAATGTAAATTAGTTATATTTGGCTTCGAATGAATCGCTGACGGCTTGAGTTTCGCTCTCGAGCTGGGTTGATCTTGAAGGGTGATTGATGGAAATCTGCGAGAGTCTTGAAGTTTTGCTAACTTGATTGGTATTTTGGATTGGGTTGAACATTCTTCTAAGTTTTCTGACTTGGGTATTTTGCCTTTGCTTGTTTTTTGTTAGGCCGAGGATGAGACAGCATATTAGGAGTATCATGTTAGAGGTTATACTAATCGGTAGTATAAGTTCGATTGATAGATTTGTTGTACTGGGTTCGTTTTTAATTTGTTTTCCTTGTTGCCTTTTGATTGATAAGGCGATTTCTTGGATTGGTTTATTATTGGGTTTGCTTTGGCTTTTCTTTGAATTTGTTTGATGATATTTTCTAGGGTTTTCTTTATCTCTCGGTTTTCATTTTTTATATTGGCTATCTCTTCATTATTTTTCAGTAGGGTTTGCACCATTGCTTGGGTTCTCTTGATATTCTGTTTTAATTCGTCCTTGTTTTCTTTTGTGGGGCATTGCATACATTGGAGGTTTATCTGCTGACATTCCTCATTATTGGGGTTACTACAAATTTCTTTGAAATCGGCACAGGTGCTGTCCTCTCTTCTGAAGGGTTGGGATCTCTCGCATTTTTCCAACGGGTTTTCAGTGTCACACTCTCTCATTATTATCATCATCATTATCCACAGGTTTGGGTTCATACTTTCTATTTTTATACGTAATTAATTTTATATTTATTTACAAGGTTATTTCGTTTATTTACAGTGGAGTTTTAGCCCTTTTTATTCTTTCTCTTTTTCTGGGGTTGAGTGTTTCTCGCACTCCTCTTTAGTTTTGTTTTCTGAAAATCTCATTATTAGGATTTGGGCTTTTATTAATCGCTCGGTTATTTTTGGGAGTTCTTTCAGTCGTTCTTTGTTTTCTTTGATTACCCTCTGTTGATTGTAGATTTTCATTTGGAGATTTCTTTCTTTCGCTTGCTTTCTTTTAAGTTGACGTTTATAATTTATTCGCTTAGCTGTTTGCTTTTCCAGCTTTCGTCTCGCTTCCTGGAGCTGTTCTGTTAATGTTTTAATTTCGTCCTGAGTTTGTTGATGACTTTCTTTTATCTCTCTGGCTTCTTTACAACTGTCTTCTAGTTGTATTACATATCTCTGTTCGCTTTTTCTGCTGTTTCTCATTCGTTCTGCTTCAGTTTTCCAATAATCTTCCAGGATTACACGAGTCTTTATTTCGGCTAATTCTCGCCTCAATCGCTCATTTTCTCTCTTTTGATTTCTGTTCTCTCCCATGCTGGAGGTTAGTTTTCGTTTTATCATATTGACTAGTTGTTTTGACTGTATTAGTTGTTGATTTATCCGGGCGATTTCTGAATCTTGTTCCTCCACTAACTCTTGCCATTCTTTTCTTTCGGCTCTCCATCTTTTACTGTAATATCTCAGTGGGTCTTGCTCGATTGGTTCTACTAGTTGAATTGGGCTTGGTACGTATTCTCCGTCTTCTAGATTCATTCGGATTTCTATTTCATTTGGATTCATACTAAATATACATCGATTACAATTTTTGTTTTTATTATTTTTCTTTATTTTTATTATTTTTACACTTTTTACAATTTTCTCTTTAAATTTACACTATCGTTTCGTCCGTCTCCCCGAATCCTTCATCGGGTTCGGCGGGTATTTGGGTTGTAATTTCAGTTGGGTATAATGGCATAAGCAGGATTGGTGGTCGGTTTTGTAACATATTTACTTCTTCGCGCAAGGCGTTTGATATTTGTATCTCTTCGTCTAAGAGATAAGCAAGATATTCTGCATTTTCGGTTAATTCTTCCACTTGCATTTCTAGTCGATGCGTGTTTTCCAACGCTTTTAGTTTTTCAATTTCTTTTCTCAAATTCTGTTCATTTTCCTCATATCCTTGCTTTATCGCTTTTATCTCTGCTTCAACTTGTTCTTTCAACTGCTCGTTGACTTCGAGTTGATGTCTCAACTGAATTTCTTTGCATACTGCAACTCCTCGGTGTCCGTTCACCTCCTGCTGGAGTTCTGTTATCCTCTCGTTTAATTGTTGGTTTTGTCGTCTTTCCTCAGTAAGTTGATTTCTCGTTTCTGCTGCTCTCTTGTCCATTTCGTTGAATTGTTGTTCGTATTCCTTTTCGTGTCTCCTGAGCCTTCTTATTGTGCCTTGTCGATTTTTCCCGAAATTCTAAGTTTTGGACCTGCTCGTTTAGTTCCTCGATTGTTTCTTTCTGCACTTCGACTTGTTCCCAAAGTTCCCAATCTTCCATATTTAGTATCCTTTTGGGTAACAATCTTATCTCTTTCTTGGCTTCTTGAAAATGCTCTTTCCATTTTTTCGCCTCTCTTTTTATTGCTTTTTCTTTGATTCCGTTTTCCATTGTCGTTTTTGTTCCTTTCGGTGAGCTTCGTCCTGCTCGATTTGCATCTCTTTTACTCTGGTCTGTTGATACTCAACTTCCTGCTCTAATTTCACTATATAGTTAGATTGTTTTGCGTTGGCGTCCTCCCATATTTTGCATTCTATTCGCCATTTTCTTGCTTGATCAGTTATCTGAGTCAGCATTCTTTCTTGTCTATCGTCTCTGGGCTCTCTAATTTTCTTTGCTGGTTTTGGCCCTTGATTTCTCAGCTTGTTGACTTCCTTTTTCGCATTTTCCCATTTAGTTTTGTATGCTCTTGTTCGGTCTTCCTCTTCGGCTATTTGCTGAATATAATGTCTGATCCGCGATTCCCAATTACTTCTTGATTGTTCTCTATCTTCTGTCCATTTGATTTTCCAGTATCTTGCTTGTCGTTTTGCCCACTCTTTGGCTTGTTCCATATGGGTTCTCTTGGTCTTCTCTATTCGGTATTGGGTGCTAATTTGCCCAATTTCCTCCTGCATTTGCTGTATAATTTTTATCGTCTCCTCTCCTTCTTCTCGTATCTCTGCTTCTTTGTCTTTTATCACTTCTCGCAATCTTCGATTTCACTTTGTTGGTCCTGCTTCTCTTGCTCTAGGGTTTGTATCTCTTTCCGTTGATTTTTGATTCTAGTTTGGTTCTGCATAAATTCCTTCATCATTTCCTCTTCTCGCTCTTGGTACGTTTTCTCTTTTCCTTCCGGGTAAATTATTTTTTGTTCTAGTTGTTTTTTCCACTTTTCTTTCATCATTTTCGTTTTTAGAGTCTCTTGCACTAATTCCTCTTCTGCGATTAGTAGCATTTCTTTTAATTGTAACGTTCTTTGTCTCCATAATTCTACTTCCTCACTTGTTACTTTTATTAATTCTGGTTGATCTTTGACCGCTGGTTTTGACTCTTCGGCCTCTTTTACAACTTCTTTTGTCTCGTTTGGATTCATAATTGTTTTCTAAATATTAATAATCGATTATTCTCTCTTTTCAATCATCTCAAAATTTTATCATAATTTACATCATCTCATATTTTTGTGGTTTTTGAGTTTTTATAATTTTTTGTTTTTACGTCTATCTTTATTTACACTTTTTACACATTGTTTTCGGTTTCTAATCTACTGATACAGCGAAAACGGAATCTTTTGATCGCCCGTTGATCGGCTTTCTACATACGGACATATATTGACTTTATCCGTGCAGCTTCAACAGTGACCATAAGTCCACAAAGGAGATAAATTAGTGGTTTACATGTTTTTGCCAAATGTCACAACATTGATACTGCTTCTGCCAAAATAGCTTCTTTTGTTATGATTTGTCACGATTTTCCTTAGGTTTTTCTTGATATCGCTTGAAATTGCGATTATTGCTTGTGTCGAGTCGTACACATTCCAAGTTATTAGCTAATCTTTCCTGGATTATTTTTCTCATTTTTGAGTATCTACTCCTGATCACTGCATTATTGGTTCTTTCGGTTTTTTGGTCGATCAAAATGATTTTCTATTTGCTGGTTGGTAATTTATTATTTCGATATTCCTTTGATCTCCTTTTTGCTTGCTTATAATCACTTTCCTTTATGCTTTAGTGTTTTTGACTCTGATTGAGTATTGGCTGTTGATTTTTTACATCTCGCACATTATTCCTCTGGCTGTTTGACAATACCCCTGTGACTCGCAAATTCTGCTGCTCTTGGATTTCTTTGACAGTTTTAATTCTCTCCTCAAATGTATCTATTTATAGTCTCTTTTCCACTATTAATCTGCTGGGTCGTTCGAAACTCTGTTATTAAGTTATCTTTTTCTCGGCTCCCTTTTTCCATTTGGTTCTAATCTGATTTTCGGAGTCCTGTCTGATCTGTTCATACGTTGGTTTCTTACATAATTATTAAAATTCTAATGGGCAGGTTGGAATTTTCCTCAGGTGCTTCTGGTGTTTGCTGTCTTCCCTTTTCCCATTTGCGAGTTTTTCCCTTTACAATAGATGCATTACTATCGTCGGTAGTTTCTGGTGTTCCCGTAAAGGTAAAAATCCTTGTGGCGGCCATCCCTTGACTTCGTGCCGTTCGGTAAACCCTTTATTCCTCTTTTAAGTTTAAGATATCTCTGTCCTCTTTTTCTCAGGTTCCTCGTCGGTGCTCCTTTGTGAGTATAATCGCTGTTATGATTCTGCGTTTGCCGTCTGTCCCGTCGTACGTTTTATGTTATAATTGGCTGCTGCAAAGTTGTATTAACTTCTCCTCCTCTCCGGATTTTTTTCCATAGTCTCGTCCATATCGAATCTGTGCTTCTCTCATTTGTATTGTTACTTTCGCTGATTTCGCTTGCATCTAAAATATTGTCATTAATTTTTTGAAATTTTTGTTTTTCTGATTTTTCTGATTTTTTTTTTTTTTGATTTTTGTTGATTTTTTATTTAATTTATTTACATTTCTTTCTTCTCTTTAAAAAACGTCCTTATCTGGCTTCTCCCTTCTAATTTTATATACAGATTATTTCTCGCAGAATCCTTCTCCCTCTTCAGCCGTTGTGTGGATTAAACGTTTTGGTGTACCAATTGCTGTAATTCAAGTCGGTGTTTTGGTCTTCCCCATTGTGGTTCATTTCCTGTTCTGATTGGATTGCGGTAATCCTCTTGTCCTTTCATCGTTAATATCATATCTTGTTAAAAGGCCATTTCAATAATTCATCATACATCTTCTTTCCTACTCTGTAAGACACTGATATGGTATTTGCATTTCCCATCTCCATTCGGATATAATCTAATGCCCAATTTGTAATCCATTCTTCCCCAACTAGTAAATTTGGTGGACATTGCTAGAATATCTTTGTGGTTCCGTTTCTTTTGCTCTCTGGAGGCTTTTCTGCGAATTCGGTTATTTTCATATAAATGGTGCCTGTAGGATTTTTCTGGCTATAGAACTGTTGGGTTTCACGTTCTTTATGCTGTTGGTCATCCTGTTGCTTTTCTTTCCATTTCAACCATTTTCTTGAGTGTGTCCTCCTTGGCTTTCTCTCGAAATTTCTTTCTGGGATTCTTCAATATTGTATCTATTTCTTTCTTTGTGCATCATTTTCTTGTTCGTAGGACTTTTTTATTCCCAAGCCAACTTCCTATCGTTTTTCATCATGATTTCGGTGTGCTCGATACTATTTCTATCATGTGCTTTTTCATCTCGAGCAATTGGTAGTGTTGTGCTCGGCAAATTGAATAATTCTAAACGGACATTTGACTGGTTTGCCGCTCCAATTCGTTCCAATGTTTCCTTTAATTTGCCAACTTTCTCTTTCCTGTCGCAGTTGTTTGCGCATGACTCCTTCATATAGATCACATATTTGCTCCTCTTTTTTTGATTCCGGTGTTCATTTCTATTTTTATCCATTCTCGATGACTCCACAGAATTCGATTTTTTCCTCTCTCTTGGTAACACTTGTGATGTCTTTTCATCGTCTTTTTTCGTTATGATGGTTTTTGACATTTTCCGCATAATATCTCGTTATATTTCGCCATTCATTTGTGTGACTTTCGGCTTCCTTCATAAGTCCTTTCATTCACATTCTTTTACTCGATTGAACTAATAGAATTGTTGATTTCTTTGTTGGCGCTTTATCACCATTTTGTAGATCTTCATCTTTCAAACGTTTCGTCCCGCATCCAGGGCATTTTACCTTTTTACTTTATTACTCTTTTTCTAATTGTACAATCCGTAATATTCCTACATCCGCCATTTGTCTGTCTTGCTCCAATCAGTAAATTTCTTATACATTTAAACATATTTAGTCTTTCTTGATATCGTTCACCCCTCTAAATTTTGTTTTTCATTATTCGTCTGTAGTTTTCTGATGGGATTCTCGCTTCTCTAATTCTCATCGATAAATTGTCTGCATATTACAAAATTTTCAATTACTTGACGCTGCTTCGTTTCTGTCGTGTTCTTTACATATTTACAAGGTACGCGTTATTTTATTCTACTGTTGAATCTGGTTCTGGGTAAATTCTGGGCCTTGAATGCTAATCCATTCCACCCAACTTGCTGGATCTGCGTGCTGTTGATTGCCTACGTATCTTCTAAATTTCGTCAGCTTGCCATCCTAACTTGATCTGCTAATTGCCTCGTATTATTCTCTGCAATTGTATATAGTTCCTGTTGTTCTTCCAGTCTTATGGCTTTGTGTGTAGGCCTCTGTTCACACTTCCCGTTAATACCTAGGTGAGTGTTTGTCCACTGAAGTTTGGCCCGCATTGTTTGTTATTGAGTGTACATTAATTGCATTGTCGTCTCCATGTATGCCTCAATTTCCTGGATCTGGTATATTCCTTGATTTAATTCTGCAATCTTATAGGTGCATGGTAGCTGCTGGTTGTCTGAATTCTTCTCGAATGGTGGTCATTCTGACTTGGTTTTGTTGATTGCAATTATTCGGATTCATCTGTTGATTATAACAAAAACACATCATTAATTCATCGGCAATTCTCTCTGTTTGCCGTATGTCTCTAACAGTTTTTGTACGGTATTTACATTAGATATAAACATTTATACTAAATACTACTAATATTTTAGACTATATACAACGTCTTTTCTCGTTTACACCATCGTCTCCCGGGGACTCTATAACGTAATGTCCGTACATACTTCCATATTTCTCGTTCGTTATCTTGGTAAGCATCAAATTCGTTGGACCATTGTTTTTGTGCTTCGATAATGGGCGGTTCTTTTAACCAAGTCGCTCTGTACTAGAGTTTCCTAGAATTTAATTTCCTCAGGTTTTTTCTCTGCATCGTAATTGTCCTAATTGATATCCAGTTGAAAATTTTCCACGCTGGCCATACACTCTTTTCTATGCTGGCTCTTTTTGGCATATGGCTAGTATACTTGCCAGTTTAATTAGTTTCAGCATATACTAAAGCCACTGCTTATTACTGGCTCGTTGTTATCCAGGGATCATTTTAATCATGTGTAATTCTTTTTCATTAGGCTGACATGGTTTGTGCTTTCCCTTGCATAATAGGTTTTGTCTCCATTATTTCCTTCTTTGGCTTTGAATAATCTCTTTAAGTGCTTTCTGGAGTTGTAATGCTTCGGAATTGAAAGGTGGCTGTCGTCATGATTTCCTTTTTTCCAGTTTCGTTCTTGGTTTTCTCTCAGTTTGATTGATCTGTTGCATTTGACTGGAATGGTTTCCTGTTATCGTATCCTCCAATGTTCATTCGAGTTCCCTTTTGATGTTTATTACATATTTCCAGTTTTCCTTTTGTTGGGATTCGATACTTTTGATTCTTTAATATTTTTGATTAGTTTTCACATTGGATTCTTATTGTTTACCTGGTTGTCTTTCTTTTTAGGTTCGTAATACCGGCCAGAATATTTATGTGATAGGTTTTTCCACCTGCTAGTATCATACTATACTATTTGTTCTTCATTGCGATTTGACTCTATGTTTATTATTACTGCTTTACTTTCTTCTGATCTGCGTTGATACGGTTCTTCTCTTGTTTCCTTTTCCGGACGTTTTGTCGTAATTGATTCTAGTAGTTTCTTTTTGTTATTGATTTTCCAGTAAATCATCTCTTTCTTTCTGACATGTATATATTTTTCCACGTTTCTTTTAGTTGGAATACGGTATTTTGATTTTTGATATCTTCATTTGGCTGACCATTTGATTCTCTCATATATAATACCGTTTCGTCCTGTTTTTTCGAATATACAAACTTTTGTAATGGGTTCTTTGCCATTTTTCACCTATTATCTCCTTCTCCCACTTCTTTGGGTTCGATTCCACTTTTATTATTATTTTCTTTATTTTCTCGTGTCGACGTTTTGATGGCTCTTCACTTTTGGTGTTTGTGCAACTTTTCTCCCAGGGTTTGGCTAATGTGATGTTATTATTATATCATGTTGGCCACATATTATATATTCTCGATTTCCTTCCTAGGCTTCCCATTCACATTTCTTTTCATGCTTTCAATATTCAATTTTCCAACAATCGATATCTTTGTTTTGTAATACATACTTGTTCAATGTTTCCTTTCCTCTGTTTATTATTCGTAATTTTGCCTATTCCAGCTTTACTCTGGATTTTTACGTTTCCTATCTTCTGTAGCATCGTCTCATACATCTTTGGTGGTCTGACTGAGATGGTTTTCGCATCGTATTCCATCTTTCTGTTTTCTATGGAATCGAATTGGCAACTTAATGCTGCATGTCATGTCAATTGTAAGCAATTCTTTACTTGAGAATTCCTTCTCATTTTATTGTCGTATTCTGGACGATTTTATTTTTCCTTTGTGATGTTTTCGTCGGCTTTCAGTTATATAAGATAGAGATAGATATAATATCATTATTTTTTGTACAGGGTCGGTCCGTTTTGATATATATATAACTTTGTTGTAAGTATCGTCATCCCTTTGTTTCGTTTCCTTCGTTGTTGTGTGTTACTCGTTCTTGACGTTCTCGTTGGATAGATTCCTTTTTCTCTTGTTGTGCGGATTTGTTCGTCTCTAGCATTTTGATCGCTTGGTTTTGTGCTGTTGTCATCCTTCTCCTTCTCCATTATTACCTCCATCCGGGGTTTTTCTTTGAAATGTCTCCTCGACGATTTATTATTTCAATTATTTCCTCGTATACTTTTATTATTCTCGCTTTTATAATGTCCATCTCTATTTATTCTTGTATTGCCATCGCTTGAATCTTATTGTGCTTTCGATGCCATCTAATGTATTCTCATAAATAGTTGTTCTTTTATCTCCGATTCGGCTGCTTCTTTTGGATGATTGGTGAATTTTTAGTCCTTCCACTCAACATTGCTTTATTGTTTTTTGGGAAACGGATGTGAGCATATTCGTTTCTTTCAAATAGAACGTTTCTGTTCTTTACCATATATTTACATTGAATACTTAGTGAGAGGCCTTCGTGGTCATTTTCATCAGATTGGCTGTTGCTTCGTCTTGTTTGGCGTCGATAGCTTCCCATAAATGTTTGATTGTTTTTTACCATCATTCTCTCTCTCCTAATTGTCGCATTCTGTTATGAATACTTATTGCCTTGCCTGTCATGGAATTTCAGTGCCATAAGATGTACGTACTTGTTTTTCTCCATTTGTCTTTTTCCTTTGAACGATGGACTCTGTTTTTAGTAGTTCTCTCAGAAAGTGTTGTAGAAAGCATCTGCTGGACTGCGAACTTAGTCAGGTGTTTGTACCCTCCTCTTACGTTTGGCTATAGCTTTCTGAGGTGTGTCCGCATTTCTGCATAAGTTGGATTATTCCATTATTCGTTGAGTGTTTCTATGCACTGTACGCAAGTATTAAAGTACGTTTCCTTCCTACAATCCGTGGTGTGATATCATGGGATATACTTTTCTTTTGATTACGCTCCATTTCTGGTGGGACTTTCTAGCTCTTGTAGCGTAATTCACATTGCGATTTTTCCCGCTTTGTTTACATTCTCATCCATCCTTTTCCTTTGACCCATTTCTTAGGCATCTTCTCTCTGATAAGCTTTCCACTAATTTATTTATCCATCTTGTCTTCATTATTTTTTTTTTGTCCCCTTTGGGTCGCATTTAGAGTTTATTTTAGCTTCATTTTGGTTTAGGTTCCTCTACATGTATTGCTGTCGCTTCTATTTTTCGACTCATCGTTGTGCCGTTTATACTCATTGTTTGGTTTGTGAATCTAGTTGCATACTCGATTCTCTGGTTCTTTTGTTTCTCGTTCTTGTATTGCTTTACATCTGTCACCGTTTACGTAAATAGGTCTAGTGAGGGGTTATTGACCAATTTACTCGCGCATTATTTCTCGTTTAACGTACATTATCTCATAAGGTCTTTACCACATTTTGTAATTTTCCTTGCTACTCCCTGGGAGTTAATTTCTGGGCGTTGCGATTATTAACCAATCCCAACTTGAAAATTATGCTCACAGTACGTCTCGCTTTTTATCAGTAAATTCTTTTATAGCTTTCTTGTTTAAATCTAATATATGACCTCTGTTTTCCAGATCTCTTTGCATTTCGCTCTTTTTTGAATCCAGTTATCATAATCATGCAATTCCAATATCTGTGTATTGGTGGTGGAATATTCCTAAGTCTATCGGCATGTTACATTCTCTGCCGTACATTAATTTAATGGACTCAATTTTTGTTGCTGAATGTATTGACTTCTATAGCCATAAGGCATAGGTTTATATATCTACTTATCCAAATCCTTTTGGGTGTCTGCTTACATAATTTGACATCAATTTTATTAATATGCCGTTAAATGTTCGGTTTGACCAATTTGTTTTGCGGATTGGTAGGTGATGTCTCATACGCCTTCGCAATTCTGAAGTAATGTCGTTTACCTCCTCTCTGATTTGCTCATGAAGTTGTTCCTTGGATCAGTCAGGATCTGTTTTTGGGTGTTCCCATATCTACAGCATATTTCCTCTAACTAGGATTCTACGCTATTGTTCTAGCTTTTTGATCTGGTATTCTGGCGAATGCTTCCGGGACATTTGATAAATAATGTGTCATACTAATATAATAGATATATTTCCATCGTTAGTTTTCTGGTAGTGAGTCTACTACGTCCATTGCAATCATCGTCATGTGGTTTGGTGGAATTGGCATTGGTTTTTAGCGGTGCTTTCAATTTACTTCCTGTGCTTTTTCTGGTTGCACATATCAGACATTCTTTTATCCATCTTTTACGTCCTCTCCGATAATTTGGTCAAACTAATATTTTTGGACGCAGGTCTTGGCTTCCGTCTTTTTTGCTGACATGTGTTCTCCAAGTTTTCCATCGTTGTTTTGTTTCATCCATACTCTTTTGTCTTGCTTCTGGTAACACATGAGTCGTTTTTCGCCATCCATTAGAATAAACCCATCCCTTTCTCCATAGTGTATCGATGTCCTGTTTTTCCATATGCTCTTTTATTTACTGTTTGTTTGTCGAAGATTGCTTCATATCGTTAGGTCTCCATGAATTCGATTATTGTTTTTCAACTCTTTACGTCTTCTTTGCTGTTCATTTTTCAGCTTTGTAAGAGATGAATGTCCTCTGCGATTATCATGCATCATTCGTCTCACATCCTGATCCATTTAGTTCCTCAAATACAATCTTTGACATGCAAATCCTCGTTAGCGTCTTCGCTTTTCCTGATTTGAACTTTATATCGCGAGTATTCCTTGCAACTGCATTGCCCATCTCATTATCTACTCGAAGCTTCTTTTATGTTGGCCTAGCCATACAATGTTGATGATCTGTAGTGGATATATTCTCGTGACCCATAACAATATTTGAATGTTTTTGGATCAGATTGAATTATCGCTACTTCGCTTCTCTCTCGTCACAGAGTAATCTTTTCAAATGTTTCTTGCACGTTCGACTTAAATCATAACATCGTTCTCATTTGTTTCGTCATCCCATTGCCCTAGGACTGCTCCGGTGCATATGCCACTTGCGTCTTGTTGCTAACAAAAACGGTTTCTAAAATCTGGTGTACGAGTAATTGGTGCTGATATAGTTTATCTCTGAGTGTTTCAAAGGCTGTTTGTTAGTTCGTCTTCCCATATAAACGAGGGTATCTTTTTTTTGGTTAGATTCTTGTATTGGTTTTCGCAAATAGTTGCGTAATTCTTGATGAAACTTGATAATATCCCATAACCTTGATTCTGTGCACTTGCGTGATGTCTTTGGTGCTGGGCCATTCTTTATCTTTTCGATGTTTCTTGGATCTGGTTCTGTTGCTTTTGCTGACACAATACTGTCTAAGAAGGTAAGCTTTTTCCCCTTGCCCAATCGCTTTGGAGGGTTTCAATTTTAACTTCCATTGTCTCAGTCGAACGAATAACATTACGGATTCTTTTAATGTTGCTTCGAAGGTGCTAGATAAGTTAATAAATCAATCAATAATACCATACCACTGTTTGATGCCGTGAGTTAACAAAATTCATTACATCTCGTGAAATGAAGCTGGATGCGTTGTTAGTCAAGGCATTTTCTTAATTGATATAGATTTTTCAATTGTAAAGGGCAAGTTTCTTCTGTCCTCCACTCTTTGACTTTTATCTGCCAATAACCACTTTTTTAAGTTGGCGATGTAAAATAAGCTGCTCCGTGTAACATTCTGTAACATCTCGTTTATTCCGGTAACGGGTTATGTATCTGCCGTTTGTTTACGCATTGAGTCGTCGATAATCTAACAGAACCGTTGTGTTCGGTCTTTTTTTTTCCATGAACCACTGGGAATTTGCAGGCGAACAACTTGGGTTCGATTACTCCTGGCGTTAACATCTTTTGAACTTCTTTTCTGCTTCTGGATTTTTTGAGCTTTCTGCCAATCGATATGGCCGTAAGTGTTATTGGGGTATCACTGTTAGTGGTATTGTATGTTGCGTTACTTCGTCTTGTACCAAGAGATCTAAGGTCAGATGCTGCAAATATATCCTTAAATTCATAGCAGTTTTTGTAGTTGTTCTTTTCTCGTTTTTCGTTTAGTAGCCTGACTGTCGATATCCCATAATTCTTCCTCAGTTTTCCTTCATTTTTTGCTGTTGGAAAGTATGATATCCATCATTGGGTGTTATTTTCCAATTTTTCCGTTTTCGTAAAGACTTTTTCTTCTCGTCAATTTGTATGTTGATCGGAATTTCATTTGTTTGTCGCTTACATAACTATCTTCTGGCTAATGGCGTTCTTTTCTTTTTTCTCAATTTGTGATTAGGCTTCGAAATCATTTATCTCGCTCTGGTTCCTCAATTCACTTTTACATAGCAAATCATTGTGGTGCGCCCTGGCACTACTATTTTCTCTGAGCATCTTACTTCTGATTTCAGCATACATATTCGTCCGGTTTTATCTCTCAGCTCCATTGATCCTAGATCTATTATTATCTCTTTTAGTAATTCTGGCATAAGATCCTGTTCAACTTATACAGTCTGCGCCAAACCTCCCTGAGACTGCTAATACTATTGAATTCTTTACTGTTTTATATTCTATTATCGCCAGATTTTTCCGATGTGCTACCGATTCTTACTTGCATAGTATTACTCCAGTTAGCTTCTTCTATACATGGCCAATCTTCCGTATTTTATCCAATATGTGTGCTGAGATGTTGTCGGTAGTCAATCTTGCTGTTTATTTCTACACATTTATTTCTATGGGTACCGTTAATGTTGGTCCAGCTAATCTTTGTAACATAGCTATAGTTCGAGTTTCTGGATCCTGATCCACACTTCTTGATCTTTGGCTGGTTGTGGCACTGTTGGCCAATTTGGTTTGAGTGGTATGGATAAATATTTCGGTAATGTTGTTGATCTTGGTATTGGTACTATGTCAGTTCTATCTCGGCAGTTTTCTCTACTGAGATGCTGCTTTCTTAAACATTCATATACTGGGTGGGGAATGATTGAAAATGCCACTATGTTTGTTCTTGATTTTCCATTGTTTGAAGTTGCTCTTGAGTTAGCACTGTTTCTCCTTGGTTTTCATTCATTGTCACTGTTTGCTGCTGTCATCTTTGAATTTATTCATGTCTTCAGTTAACTCGTTTTTGGTCCGCTTCATTCTGGTTTTTCTCGGCTTCCATCTCATTATCGCTTTAAATTTTTTTCGTCGACTTCTTCATCGGTACCCATTCATTTTAGTTAGAATTGCCTACTAGTCTTTTTTTTTTTGTGAATATCTTTTGAGTGTCGTGTAATACCATTGTCTTTGCTAAAAACGGTAAGAATCAATTGCATTTTTCCCAAGTTGATTTTCCTTTCTCTTTTGTAAATATCGAAACATCTAACCATTTGTGTTTATGATTACTCTAGATTTTGAATAATAAGAATATTCCTAAGATTCCTGCCATCTTTGTCCGAAGATTAAGAATTTCCCCACATGGTTCATCATATTGCATGTACGAGTGTTTGAAAATGGTCTGGTGATAGTAAAACAATTCGTACGTTTGGGTTAATCTCCATCGTTGTTACCACTGCCTGTCCCGTTATAGTTACAAAGGTTAGGATATATAGCTTGCCTTTGTGCTGGAAATAGTAGATGTTCTCTGGTCGTTCAATTTTCTGTTTGGTATATTCACTCTGTGATATATCCACTGTTTGAATTCTGGCCATTCGCTGGCCAATTTCTGTAATCCAAATATTTTTGGGGTGCATACGTTACTCGAGTTGGTGAAATTGTAACAACTTCCATCTCTTTTATTTCGAATAGTGGTCCATATACATACTACAATGAACATATTGGTACAAATCTCTGGGTTTATATCCTGTTTCCTGGTGGCGAATCTGATTTTTTCTTTATCATTATCTCTAATTCGTTTATGGCATTTATCTCTTGGAATCGTTGCAATTCTCTGTCATTTCGCATATGTTTTTCACATTTGTACGTATACACTAACTTTCCACAATTCTCAAATTCCTTCTTGGAGTGGTAATAGGGAATTGCGTTTATCCGGATTGTGATTCGCCATATTGCTAACTTTGTTTTTAATTTTCTCTGTTAAGATACAGTTCATTTTTAATAATCGTAGTTATTTTTCTCTGTTTGATGCAATCTTTGTGATATAAGAAATCCATCTTGTTATTATATATCGAGATACTAGTTTCAACACTCTTGGGTCTATTTGCGCTTTTGCGTCCGAATTGCTGTTCGCGATAGAATATTCCTGTTATAATTCGTACTAGCTTATCATTTTTGTCGCATTACTCAGCATTCGTCCTTTGTTATAAATTTCATTCTATGGTGTGTCAGTTGATATTACTACCGGTTGCAGTGACCTCTGATCCGATAGTGTGGTGATCGTTTGGTTTTCCGATCTTCCGGTTCCCGTAATTCATCCAGTGCACTTTTGTGTGTTAGTTTTCTGTTTCTCTGTGCACTTGTCTTGCCACTTCATCGAATATTGCCTTTTCAATAAAGTGGTTCTAACAAGTTCTGGTATCGGCGTGATATACACAATCGTTGACATTCCGTTATTGCATGATCTATCTTTGCTAGACATTGAGGGTATTTTCATTGCTTGCGTATCTGGATCGAATATTCCTTTGTATTTTTCCAACTTTATGATAAATTTCATCACTATACTCCTTTGACCAATTGATTCAATAGGGTTTGTACTCTCCTCCTTTGACACGTTCGTCTCCAGCCGTTATTCTTCCCCGCGTTACTCGGGTAGCTTTTTATTTATCTTTCTTCGGGCTGCTACATTTTACTATTCCAGCTATTGGATGCGTCCTGTTCGTGAATCTTCTTCACATTGTCGGTTAACTGATCTACTGTTGTTTCGTTATTCGGCTCTATAATGTTGGAGTGTGAGTGATGTTCCGCAATGAAATGCACAATTTTCCTGTCACTGAGCATTCTTTTAATTTCCGTTTTGAATGAAGTCTAGCTTGATTACGTTATACGATACTTTGCTGTTGCGTTGTTCTGTAGTTTAACCGGGGTTGTGCCATGCTCTCGCCTCTTCCGTTTCTTTTAGTGAGTATTTATCACTCAATCTTTATGTTGTCACCAATTCATATACTACAAACGGTTCTACGCTTTCAGCACATTCATCCAGTATGAGTAATTGTCAGTGATTATCGTCTTCAATTCCTTTCTAGTGTTTTTGGATCGCTTGCATTATGGTCGTCCTCGAATTCCCGTTAATACTCTTTTAACTTGCCTTGCATCCACTTGTTTGATCATCTTTTATTACCAATTTATAAAGGTGCCATCCACCCTTGAGTCAGGATGAATGGTTCGCATTACTTCTGATAATGTCTGTTTATTGCAATCATATCCGTTTGGGTTGATCTTGGAGTTCGCTTTCTGTTATATTACTATCGATTGTACATTAGGTAGGCCCATTCCTACAAATATTGTTTGGTTCATCAGAATCGGTTTCGTTAAGTGATTTATTATACAGTATTCTCTGGATCTTTGGTGTGGTTTCGTACTTTGTTGTCATGATTTTGTTTAGTAGGCTTTATTGCTGTCCAAGCTGTTTTCGCTTCTGCTCCGAATTATTGAGTTTTAAATTTCTCTTTATTTCCCTGGAATTTGGCTAACCGCATATAGTTATTGTCTGTTAATCCACTTTGCTGCTCCTTGTTCTTGGCTTTCATCTTTCCCTGTAACTGCTTCGTTACTCTTGGCTAAGCTTGTTCAATTTCGTTGTCAATTGATCCATCTGCATTTGTTCTTTTAGTTTTCCATTTTGGAGCTGGTTTATCATTTGTTGTCGTCCTCTGGATTTTTTTTCCATTGCGTAACTGTTCTTTTCGTTTGGGCGTTTCGTCTGTTGTTTCTTTGATGTTGTAGCTCCTCGTTCATTATCCAATTCCCTTCGTCTCTGTCGAGCTTCGGCGTCTTTCTCTTTCTTTTTTTTTCCTCTTCGGTATCTTGGCTCTATAAAATTTCGACTGCTGTCTTTGACACATCTAGCGTCGTCTGGTTCATCTGTTATCAGATCGTTTTCAACTTCTGTCTGGAAAAATCCTCTTGATTACGGTATTCCGCTGGTTGTTCTCGTCCACGAATCATTTAGAATCATTTGTATCTCTTATCTCTGTTGTAATTGACGATTACTTCATCTGCTGAGGTGTTCTTCTGGTGTGTTTGACTCTTCCTTGTCGTCCTATTGGCGTTTTCGTTCTGATTTTCTCGTTTTATTGAGTTCTCTACCCGCGATTTTTGCTACTGTTAATACATTTATTAATCCAATTGCATTTGCGTAACTCCGATTTGAGATCGCGTC
The DNA here is from genome assembly GCA_022537955.1 of Schmidtea mediterranea. Classification (NCBI taxonomy): domain Eukaryota; kingdom Metazoa; phylum Platyhelminthes; order Tricladida; family Dugesiidae; genus Schmidtea; species Schmidtea mediterranea. The sequence goes on from CM039679.1 coordinate 257,599,082, forward strand.
TAATGATCGGTCTTGGGTATTGTAAATGAAATGCGGTTCATAACGGTATTCTCTTTTTACCTTACTCACTTGGCAGTGATCAAATTCCCGTTTCGATTGGTTCGAAATCTGGCATCATCATTTTTAACTATAATTCTCTATCGTTTCGGCTGCCATTGGTACGTTCCTTTCGGTATTATCTCGATGCTTCTGGGTAACGCATACAATTCTCGATCTCCTTATTTCCTTTACTTATTTCGCAGGTTTTACTCTGTTAATGAACTCGATTATCCATTTTGCAAATCTGTTACAGTTCGTCTTTGATTCTTGGCTCCGTTCTCAATATCGCTGCTAACTCTCTGCATTTTTTCGTTTCTGTTAATCTTGTTAATCCTTCCTCCACAGGGTCGTCTATATCTGTGGGCAAGTATTTTGTTCCTGGAATTCGTTTTTCGAGTACGCTGATTCGCGGTCTCGCTTGTTCTTGTTGGACTCCGCTTTCAATTTGCTCGTTCTGTTCTACTTCGATCGTGATGTAATCGTGTGTCTTTTCAAATTGAGGTGTTACATATATTTTTCAAACAGAAATTGTGGTAACTTCTCCACTTTTCAGTGGATTTTGGCTTTTGATTATCATAGATCTTGGGTCCACTCAGTTCTTTCGCTGTGCGCTCTTCCTTTCCGGGTTTTAGCGATTTGAAATCGTGATTTTCGACTTAAGGGGCACTTAAAAAGTTTTCCGTCATATCTACCTCTTTGCTAATCAGAAAATCACTGATAGATTTCCGCTTTTCTACCCATCTCCGTTGGTATACTCTCATTTCAAGCGGTATCATCCTGATCTCTGTATAGAATTGATGACTTGGTAATACGATGATTTTCTTGCTTCTTCAGCGATTTTACTTTTCTGCCCATCCACCTATTTTCCTGTGTATGGGGCTAATCGGCTCTATCCATTTATTTCTCGTCCTTCTCTGTTGCATTCCATTTCGTTATCATATCCTCTGGTAAATTTTCATATGGTTCATCTTCATATAACTCTAAGGTTATTCGTAGGCGTCTTCCGGCGCTTCTCCTGGTACTATTTCTTATTTTCGGTGGTTTTCCATTTTCCATTTCCATTCTTTTGTCTTTTCATTCATACACCCCGACCTTTTTTCCATGGGTGTTGAATCGGCATCTCAGTCGTCATAGGTTGTAATTTTGTGCTTAATTTCGCAAATCTTGTCTCCATAACTGGGTAGATGGTTTTAGTATTTGGTCCATCTTTCTTTTCAAACTTTCTCTTGAAATTCTTGATCTGTTTTGTTCTTTTTGTCGTATTTTTTCTCTCTGGTTCATCCATGGCTATGATATTAATGGTTTTGGTCCGTCTTCCCATATCCTAATTCGTATATCGGGTTCGTTCTCGCGGACATTTATTTTGTCGTTTGTGGTGCATTATTGCTACGGATCTCTACCATACAACGTCACTATTTCGATTATGGTCTGTATAATTTCTCGATTTAATCCGTCGGTTAAATTTCGTGCATTTGACAATCGGATCTACCAATAATTTCCTTTATTTCATCGATTTGGTAGCTTTAAATTTTATCTTATTGGTTCATCCTCCTCTCATATCTCTTTGAATGTTACCGTATTTGGTATACAACTCATTCGTTCTTTCATTTCGAATTCTCATAATTCTGTATCGTAAGCTTCTACGAACATTTTCATTGAGATCGTCTCGTTAATGATAGATCGATTTATATTTTCTAGCTTGGTCTATTGCTGTTCTTCATTTTATCTTGGTTCTGCTCATTATCTTTATGTCTCTCTTTTTTTCTAAATCCGGGTTTTATTTTCTTTGTTGTACAATTTTGGATTTTCTGCATATTTTGCGTGTCGTTTTCTTCTTCATTTTCATTCTTGTTCAACGTTCCATTTAATTCTTTGGCATATTAAGCAATCCGCTAGGTGTATATTGCTTTATTTTTTCTTCCTTGATATATAGAAGGTTTGTTTTTATAATGGGGTCTAGCTTTTTCATACCAATCATACAACTCGTTTGTGCTTTCGCCTCTTGTTGCTATTATCTGTCCTCGGTATCTCTGGAAAATAATAATTAACTGATATTCTTCATACTATCATATTCTTTTTCAGATTCTCTGGTAGCTTTTTTATCATATCTTTCATGATGGTAAATCGTACCATTATCCTTTGATATCTTTTCGCATTAATTTCATTATTCGCTGTATGCGGTGTATTCCTGAGGTTTAGGAACATTTTGGTTTCGATCTAACTTCTTCTCAATTCCGTTGCATTTCTTTAATAATCTCGGTTTCATTTCTCTCCGCACGTTGTTTCATTTCCCTCTAATTAGATTCTTGAATTCATCTTTTATATGGTTATTTTCCTCGCATGATTGAAATATTTTCTCCGCAGACTGCTTTTTCACTCGTCTTCGTTGTCTTGGGTCGTACTGGTAATTACGTCTCAACATATTGATGTGTGGTTGTTCCTCTCTTCATTATTCTTTTTGTCCTTTTGTTTGGAACCATATTCCTTTTCTTCTGTTTCTCGATTGAGTTTCACTCACGCGGGCTTTTCTTTTCTGATTCTTGTTTTCTATTTATTGTAGCAGTATCTCTGGATTCGATTTTTTGGTTATTCATTGGTTCTGATATATTTTTTTTCCTTGTGACGTTGATGTTTCTGTTCATGCTTTTGTAGTTCTAATTTTGGTTCTTCCCTTTCTTGGAGATAGAATTTTCTCATTGCCAGCACTTCTATTCTTTGTCCTAGTGCTTTGTTCTTGTTCTAAATGTTTCGCGCTTCCGTCTATTTTAATATTAGTGCCTCTTTTAAGTTACGCTTTCTCTTGTTTCAGGATGTGCCTCTTTTTTCTTTTAACTGATCTCCTCTGTTCTAAGGCTTCCTCTTGCTTTAAATTTTCTCGAGCTGGTGCTTTCTGGTCTTTTGTGTCAATACATTTTCTTTTCGATTTTCAATCTATCTCGTAACTATTTTTCGCTTGTTTTTGATCCTCCGTTATCAATCATTTTGCTCGTTTAATCTCTTGCCGTTTTTCCGTGGTTCAATTCGTTTTCTCATTATTGTTTTCTTTTAAATGTCACGTCTTTGTTTTTCCTCCTCTGTATTCTTTGATGGCCCTATTTTCTCCATCGTATTAATTCACACTACTGTTCTCATCGTTATCAGTTTCATAATTTCCTTCCCTTCGTTCTCAAACCTGCTCGCAGTGTGAGTTTCATCTGGAATATTCATTCTCATCATAATTGGATTCTCTTCGGTGTTTGTTTTCGATTTTCCCATCTTTGTGGATTTTCTAGCTTGCTTCTGTTTGTAGTCTTTGCCATTCAGCTTGTTGTTTGCTCTTGATATTCCTTTTGTCCGCGCTCTGAAGCTCCTCATTGTTTCTCATTACGTTGATGTGTTGTTGTTGTATATTGGCGGGCATTTTTGCCAATCATCTCTTTAATTCCAATGGGCATTCGTTTTGTACGTGTTTCTCAGTAGCATGTTTCTATCTTGATCACGTTGATTTGTTGGATTTCCCATAGAGTATTTTAATCTTTGATTGGTTCGGATACTCTTTCTTATGTTACATTAGCCTTGCGAAAATGTCCTTGTTGTCAAATTTGTCATGCTTTGTTATTAGGCTTGTCTACATTTTCTCGGTATGACACCTCGTGCTACCACATTTTTTGACAAGTGTAAAATTGGAAACAATTTTTCTGATCGATATAATTCTTTGACATTGGAGCCATTTTTTCCATTTGTGTTTGGATTGTTCTGAAATTATTATTATACTTACTTGTTATTAACTCTATCTTCCGGATTTCTCGTTACCGGTGGCTGAACATCTGCTGTGCTCTTGGAATGAAATTGATTCATACTGGGTTGGTATTGTTTTTGTTTTGAGATTGTTTAGCATTGACTGTTGATGTTGTTGGTTCCGTGGCCAAGACTGCCACTTGATATCCCAGTCCTAGATGGGCTTCACATCTGTTTGCGATTGCTACTGCTTTATCTAATGTTTCTGGTGCCAAACATCCAAGGTTAGCTCGTATGTTTCCTTTTAATTCCTCTTATGAAAACGTTCTACCATTTAATCTTCGGCAATCTGTTTCTCCGAAGGCTTCTTTACACAATTTCTTTAATTCGCATGCGTACTGCATTTGATTCATTCGCTTTGTTTTTCGGTGTGGAAGTTCAATATTTTCTTTCCTTTCTCTATTCCGAATATTTTATTAAGACTCTTTAATCTCTGTCCACGTTTGTCAATTTCGTATCGTCTTTGTTCTTCATACAGAATACATCTTGTGCGCTCCCTTTCAAATACAAGGGTAGTCGCTCTTTTACCTTTTGATCTGTCCAGTGACAGATATTTTTATACACTCAATTCTATAATTATCCAATTATTGAGACTACCGTCGAACGGTTCTCCTCTAAACTTTTCTCTGAATTCTCCTATCATCACATTATTGTTATTTGCCGTGTCATTTGCATCCGTAATTGAAGTTTATTGAAGTCGTCATGTTTGGATTGTTGTTCCAGAATCATTCTTCGTTTTACTGATTCTTATCCCGTTGTCAACTGGTTTTCGGATATTACGTAATTCGTTCGTTCGCTGCTATAAATTCAAAAATCGGTCAATCGCTAATTGGTGCCGGTTCCGGTTGCAGTTGATACTTTAGTATAAACTTCTACTGTTGGCGAACTTTTTCTTTTCTCGCTTTTAATAACTTTTTCTTCTCTATTCTCTTGTTTTGGCTTCTCGTGTGTTGCTGATGCTATCAATGTTTACGGTTTCGTTGCTTGATGTTTTATCGTTTCTCTTTTTCTTGCTTTGGTTGCCTTTGAACTTCTGGTTGCTTATTGCTTGTAACTACTCTTGACGGTTATTCCAAATTCTTTTCTGGCTCGTTTTATTCAGTTTTCTTTGGCTTCACTTGCTTTGTCGTTTGCTCTGAAAATATTTTCTCTTTGCTTTGCTTTGCACTTGACTTGGATTGGCTTTGTTTGATATTTGATTCCTAAAAATAAATAATCACTCCAATATTCTATACTCTTAACTAATTATTTCTTCCCGTTTACATACTATATAGTTTAATCCTGTCGCATTTATCGTGGTGGTCTTTCTTTATCTGACTCACCCTCATTTTAAGTCCATTTTAATTATCTATACCTCGTAATATTATCTATTAATCGTCGTTCAATTATCTATATAGTCTTATCAGTCTTATCTATATGTCGTATCAATTATCTATATCATAATTCATAATCATCATACGTCATACTTCATTCATTTTCCATTAATTGTTTTTCTATGTCCCCTCAAAAATTCATTCTTAAGTCCTCAATCGCTGGCGCCTATGCCCTCTATGATTTCCGTTGGTCTTTGGCTCGGCTTCAACTCTTGTTTACTGTCATATGTGACTTAATATTTTCATTAATCATATTTCATATCTTTACTCATTCTATATTTAATCTGGATTGCCTCAAGTATCATGATCATGATGCATCGGCTTCTATTGTCCTCAAGTATCTGATCAAATCATTCCGCCTCTTTGCATCAAGTATCTGATTTAATATCCGGCCTCTATTGCCTACAAGTTTGATCATAATCATCCGGCCTCTATTGCCTCAAGTAATGCTGATATAATAAGTCCGGCCCTCTATTTCATATTAATTCTATATCGATGAGCTCAAGTGACTTTGGTAATGTTTTGAGCCTCACACTGGACTCTCAGCCTGGCGTCCTTTTGGCCCGCGCATTTTCTGTTAGCTTTTTACTCACCGCATTGGATATGGTATGGTGGGGATCGGGTTATTGTACCAATCCTCGCTGGGCAATAAAAAACATTCTCGTACTCGGTGTGGGATCCGGGTTTGTGTACATCGAAGAATATAAAAGTATTGGAATGCCTAGACTTCAATCAGTTCCAAAAGCACGGTTTACTTGATTTCCCGAATAGTGAAAAGAAAAGGAAGTGCTCAAAAAGTGGGACGGAATAATATCAATCTCTGCCCGTCC
>CM039679.1:257605200-257685340 GCA_022537955.1 Schmidtea mediterranea
AGCACCAAGATACTTAAATACAATATAAAACACCAATTAAACACTTTAAATTCTGAGAGAATATAATAAATATTAAATCAAAACAAAAATATGTTAATAATACAAATGCCAGATTCGCACGATACCTACACAAATATAACAAGAAAACACAACAAATTCGACGAAATTGAAAAAATTAATAAAAGTTCATTTAAATGAAATTTAAATCGAAAATTTGACTTTAGTATAATTTCAATAAATCTTAAATAAAAATCTTTAAATTAAATCAAATATAATTAAGATAGAGTTACTAGAAATACAAGTCGAATTTTGTTTTCTGCATTCAAATTTACACTCGAGAAAAAATAGTATAATACGATGTGTTTTCACAATTTTCAGTCTTATTTTTCGGAGAAAAATATTCTTACAGAACTGTTTAACTGGTTGTATGGCTGGTTGAGAGCCGTGCATTCAGGCAATTAACACGGGTAAGTGTTTTGCCTGAACACGATCACTCTCAACTGGTGCAATATTATTAGTTGATTTTTTCGAAGAGAATTGATGGGTAATTTTTCAATTTAATTTATGTATGACTTTTCAGATCGAATTGATGGATGATTTTGTTTATGGTAATTTTTGTCTTTTTCCATTGAATTATGGATTGTTTTTTTGATTTAATTTGTGGGTATTTTTAATGAATTTATGGATGATTTTCAGATTACATTTATTGGATATTTTGTTTTCCATTGTTATGATGATTTTTTGATCTTGTGGGTAATTTTAATTTGATTTATGGATGATGTTTTCAGTTAATTTATGGATAATTTTGTTATTTCTAATTGAATTTATAGGATTTATCGAATTAATTATGGATTTTTGAAATTTTTATGGTGGATACAATGAATTTCAATGTATTAGCGATGTATTGGTTGATAAATATTTTATATCTACAGCTTAGTGCATCGAAACTTTTATTCCAAATGCTATGGTAAATTATTATTTGTTATTCCTTTTCCGGCCCACAGCCAACACATAACGCAAGAAAGCAAAATCTACATAGTACAGATTTGCTTGTAAGTGCGTGAAATCGCCAATGATAGTGTACCGTGAGATCAGCTGCCGGACGCAGGAGTTGGAACGGAATATTATACCGTCATAAGTGAATCGGGAGGGTATATGCGTAGTTTATTGGCTGTTCTTCCCATCCGTTTTTCTGTAATGGACAGTAAATTTTTACAACATCGGCTCAATTCTACACGAGTGTCCACGTGCACTCTTTAACTATGAAATGAACATAAATAGATCTTAAGGACAAAAAGAGGGAATGGGTAGCGGGGAAAATTGCGAAATCGTTGCAACAGTTAAAATGAATAGCCATCGGAAAAAGATTAATCCGAACGACCAAAATCATGAAAATAATGTTTTTAAATAAGAATTAAATAATTAATTTGAGTTGAGGCGGAGATAGGGCGCGGTAAATTTTCGAATAATTAGTATAACAAATAGACGTAAAATGGGCTGCGTAAAATGGGCCGAACGCTGCTCAATTTCCGAGTCATGAAAATTCTTGTCCGACTGTTTAGATAGGGATGAACGTAAAATAAGGGGCGACGCTTTGCTAAAATTTTGAATTTACAAATTACTTTATCGAAACGAAATTAGGAATGGACTACGGCTATTTGATATAGCTAAATTTACGCCTGAGGAATAAGGAAGGAATCCCTACAAAACTTATAATATAACGATAATGATAAGGTAAATGGTAATTATAACAATAATAATAATTGTAATAATAATATGATAATAATAAATAAGTAATGGTAATAAAAGTGATTAATCATGGTATTTTTGTATATGATGATAATATTAGGTAACAATATAATAGTGTAATACATTAGTCATAACAATATTATTTTTGTTAAAACTAATAATTAAAGGTAATATATAGGGGTAACAATGATAATGCTAGTAATAATAATGGGAAACATTGTAGTTATAATGAGGATAAGGGTGGAAAGATATAATGTGGGTTGTATTTAACATAACAAAGGGTTACATCAAGATAATCGTCGACATGGGCACAGAAGAGAGGATATGGATGGAATAACATGAATTTTGAGGTAATAGGTTAACATTTGAAGGAGGTGGAGAATAATGGGACCTAAGATCAAAAGCGAGACAGTTTCTATCGACAGCTCGTGAACCCGGTTGTGCGAGCAACTATAGTATTAGTAATGTACTCCCATTTTGGCGGGGCAAGTCCACCATGTGAACATACCAACGTTGCTTGCAAACGTGTGCCAACGTGTCAGATATTTTGTATGGCGTTCGAGGGCAACCGGAGGATAGCAAGATTATGAACCCTGTAACCCACCATACAAAATGTTGGGGGCCTCAGCCGGGAATTGAAGCTTTGTATTGGAAAAGACCAAACAATCAAGTCTAAGAAACAACAGAGAATTCTGTCAGTATCACCTCAGCGGGATTGAGCTTTGTTTTTGGAAGGACCAAACAATCAGTTAGAACACAGAGATTTGTCGAGTACACCTCAGCGGGATTGACAGCTTGTTATTTGGAAAGACCAAAACAACAAGTAAGAAAAACAACAGAGGAATTCTGTCAGTTACACCCTCAGCCGGATATAATAACAAAAAAAAAAAAAAAAAAAAAAAATGATTGTTTTGCAAAGAATCCAAGGAAATAAAAAACAATTGTTTAATTATTACAGAATGGGGAGGGTGAAATAGATGGAACTTAACAAACAACGAGGAAACAATCGACTATTGACAATGGAAAAACAGTTCGATGATAGTATGTAGAGAACGTGAGCTGGTAAATGCCATTGAGCTATGGTGGTATCTCTAAGTCTCGAGCAAAAGGTCAAACCTTGGCCAAAAATTTTATTTTTGATATGGTTGTACAGCGATGAGTTTGAGATGATTGTCAATGGACTTAGTCGTATTCTTATGAAACCTTCAAGTGTTAAAGGGTCAACTTGACAAAATATACTTTTGATATGTTGTAGAGAAGATGGTTAATAAAATTGCCAATAGAACCATGGTATATTTCTAAAGGGTTCGAAGCTAAAAGGGTCAACTTGGTCAAAAATTATTTTTAATATGTTTCGTACAGACGTGATGAAATGGGCAAAGTGGTGAAAAGATTTAGGAATCTCGACCTTTGGATAAAAAGTTTATAAGGTCAAACTGCAAATTTATTTTTGATGTTGTAGAGCTTTGAGAGCTGAGCATATTTGATATAGAAGTATGCAGTCTGATTTGGGTCAAAAGTATTAAGTGCAAAACTGGTTCTCAAAATTGTTAATTTTATTGTTGTAACTTGAGAAGCGAGCATATTTCTATAGAGTATGGCAGTGTGATTCTGGTCAGATTATAAAGGGTAAAACCTGGTCAAAATTTAATTTTTGATAGTTGTAGAGCATCGCGAAAAAGGAAAATTTGCCAATAAACTTTGTTCATCAGAAGCTTTAGGTAAACGTTTAAGGGGTCAAACTTTGGCAAAAAAAAAATTTTTTTTTTTGATACATTGTGCTTAGAATAAGCGATTCAAACATTGCCATAGACTTCATCTGTGAACTTTTATAAAAGTTACAATGGGTCAAAAGCCTTCGATTTTCTAGTTCAGAAATTGTTGTGAAGAATTAATTTTGAAAGTAATGCGTAATATTTTTGTAAATCAGTGGAGACAAGTGTTTTTTCAATACAAGTTTATATCGTTTGAGTTCGTTACTGGTGTTTTAAAGACTTTGAGCAGATCGACAATATTTCTAATCCGAAAGTCACCACACCCCACTATGGAAAACAAAAACAGTTTAGAAAACTCAATAAAATGACGAGTATGTATAAGAAGGAATTAATATATGTAATAGTTTTAAAAATATTAGATACACAAAAATGTCAAAATAAGAACGATTAGCAGGAAAGTGGGGCATAAAATCTATCAATATTGTAGTTAGGAATCAAGAACAGGAAACCTATAAATAAAATAAAAATTATGGGTAGGTTGTATAAATCAATGAATATGTGTAAATATCATCCAAAACGTAGAAGTAGTATAAAAATATAAAATATAAATAAATAAAGATTAAATAATTAAAAAGAAGGAAAAGGTGAATGACGAGGGTTTAAGTGATTAGAAATAAGGAAACCACCAAAAATGCGGATGTCGTCGAAGAGTTCGTAAAAAATTGGAAAACCTAGAAATTACTGGATAAATGTTTGAAGATAGACGTGTCACCAAGTCAATTAAACAATTCTAAACGTAATAACGATCCTATTGATGATATTAAATAAGATCAATAGTAACGGAAAAGGTTGCAACGATTTCGACCCTCTCATGAGATGAGAATATTAGCGGAAGTACGAACAATTGATTGTAAGTATTACAAAGACTGAGGCCAAGTGAAGCCAAAATTAGATACTTATCGAGAACAGATAATCGATTAAGTTAGAGAAATTGACGCAAAGATAAATCAGATGATGGGAAACTTAGGCGTAGATAAAAGGAAATGTTTCAGGTGTAAATGAATGATAGTGAAATGGCGTAGATGATAATGATGATTTTTGTATTAATTGAAATAAAGGATTAGGATAATAATGAATTACGAGATATGTAGGCAACAGGGAAACGATGATTGAAACGAGTACGATGGTTGAGATTATATAAGAATAATAGCCAATGCACCGAAGGTGTAAAACATACGAAAAGCCGAAACTTCATGAAGCCGTTAATAAATTCTTAGAGTGGACAGTAAAACACACTGAACAGCGAAAGTGAAATCACACATGAAGTGCGGTAAAGTTGTCGATGATCTTTTGTTAGTTTGTTTTTGATGTTATTTATATTATATTATATGAAATGGTACTGGAAGTAAATTAAACCGAGCTTATACGTATACGCTATTCCGATGGGACTGGTTGATCAACCCGAGGAGAGAAGTAGTAGATTATCCGTCGCATTGTTGGGGAGTTCTGGCGAGAGTTGATCACCTTTTGGGGAACAACCCAAGCCGATTACTGCATTGTTTGAATTGGGAGCTGAGGGAAACCGAAATAATAAATTGAAAATTAGACATGATTTAGACGTCTTAAAGTACTAGAGTGACTGCTTTCTTTCCTAGCTGGTGCGTGAGGCACCCAGAGGACAGCTCGACTGTCAGTGTCAGGTTGTTATCAGCCAGGGATGATGGGCGCTGAGCCGTTCGATACAAACACCGGATTCACACCACGAGTATTCGAACGATTTTTTTTTTCCGCTGGGGAGGAACTCGATATACAACACCGGATCCCACACCGAGTGACGGGGCAAACGGTAGGTGAGATAGTGATACCGGTAAATGGTTCATATCAAATGTCTTATAGCAGATGAGTGAGCGCTCGAATTGAGCGAGAATTGATGGATGGAGCGGACAGAGAGTTGATAGTTTATTTCCGCTCACTTTTGAGACTCCTTTTCTTTTCACTATTCGGGAATAAGTAAACGCTTTTGGAACCTTGATTGCACGTCTAGGCATTTCCTACTTTTTATTCCTTCGAGTTACACAACCGGATCCCACCGTTTACGAGGGAATGTTTTTTTATTTGCCAGCGAGGGTTTGTTACAAAACCCGGATCCCACGAGTCCAAGATATCCGAATGCGTGAGTAAGCGTAACGGAGGAATGCGCGGCCAAAAGACGCATGGCTTGAGAGTCAGTGTGAGCCTCAACATACCAAAGTACTTGTTGAGCTCAAGTCCGATAAAATAATAAGAATAATAGAGGGCCGGATGTCTTTAATCAGAAACTTGAGGCAATAGGGGCGGATTATTATAATCAGATTGAGGCAATAGAGGGCGGATGATTATATCAGGATATTGAGGCAATAGAGGGCGGTTGTTTAATCGATATTGAGGACATAGAGGGCCGGATATTATAATCAGATATTGAGGCAAGTTTAGACCGGCTGATCTTATCAGATTATTGAGGCACTAGGGGCGGATGATTATGATCAGATACTTGAGGCAATAGAGGGCGGATGATTATGATCAGATACTAGAGGATAGAGTACAGTAAGATATGGTATAAGTAAAGATGAAATATGATTATGACTAGATATACGGTCACGGATGCAGTAAAGAGTTAAGCCGAGGCCGAAGAGCCAGACGGAAATCATAGAGGGCATAGAGCGCCGCGATTGAGGATTAAGTAAAATGTTTTTTGGGGACATGGAAAAACATTAATGGAATGAATGAAAGTATGAGTATGGAGTTGCTATATTATTGATATTATGTATAGATATTGATACGACATATAGCAACTGATAAGGACTATATAGATAATTTGATACGAGATTAATAGATAATCTGTACGAGTTAGATATCAATAGACTTAAAAAAATGAAGGGAGATGAAAGAAAAGAAATTATTAAGCGAATAGAGTTTACGGAAAAGACAGGATTTAATAAAAAGGCCCGTTAGAGCATAGTGGAGTAAATGTTGTAAGGAAAAAGACGAGACAGAGTTAAGTAAAGGGGCCTATGCGATAGGAATTTAAGGACGTTTTTGGACCCAATTGTAGAGATAAAGGAGATTTAAACGGACGATTATTGATTGTGGTATGATTTTGGATTTAAATAGTTAATTGATACGACGGATATATAGACTAATTTAGCAACAAATTAGATGTTGATACGAGCTATAGATATTTAAATAAAATTAAATGAAAAACAAAAATTAAAAAGATAAGAGGTTGACGCTAGAGAAAAGATTAGGAGCAGTGAATAGTTGATGAATTAATGCGGAATTTAGTAGATATTATACGAGGTGTTATTTATGTTTAGATATTGACAAGATAAGAGATCGAGTAACCAAAAGAATAAAGAGATCAAGTAACGCGATATAAATTAAGCCGTGAACTGAGAAGAATCAAGAAACTAGTTGACGAGAACCGGAATCAAGGAACCGATTGTGTAGAGAAAATAAAGTATACCAAAACAAACGGAGAACACAGGATAAGAATAGACCATGTTTATTGAATTCAGAAGAGAGTGAAAAGCGGCAATAGATAGAAAACTTAATACAGTAGCGATAGCAGAACCAATGATTACAACGAGATTAGAAAGTTTGGAAACAGAAGCTGAAAAATATGATAAATCAACGGAAAAGCTAATCGATAAAGGAAACAACGTGAAAATCACGAGCTAGGAATTCCAATTCAGTTGAAAACAAGTACGAGTAAGAGATGGAAAAACTCGAGAGGAAATGAACCAAGAGTTGCCAAGCAAAAACATGGATGAAACAGAAATATATTTTTGAGAAATCAACAATGTACAAAATCGTACGCGATGAACCGGAAATGAAGGGCCGAGAACCAATATCTTCAAGTTTAAAGAGGAATGTACAGGAGATGCATTCAAAAAGAAATGCAGACGAAGAAGTTTCAATGACAAAATAGAAACTGGAAATTCGGAAATAAAAACGTTGGAACAAAATAGCTGAACATGGCAAACGGAATCGTACTGAAGAGAAAATATTAACCACAATGGAAGAAGAGTCGAAAGAGAAAATGAGCAAACCGAGTTAAAGATCGAGTATCAGAACAATGAAAGTAGTGATGGAAATAACGAGACAAACGAAAGATATTTACCCGCAAACAAATCAATATATTGAAAACCATCACGAATTTACGATATGCCAGTTAAGAGGATTCAAGACCAGTAGAGGTAAATTTATAAATTATAATAATTATTTCAGGATTAAAACGCGAGTTACAACCCAGTATGTATTATCTGTTTAAAGAAGGATGCGAACTGATCGAGGTTATCAACTAAAGAATTGCCAAGGATGTGATAGAAGAGTTCGCACAGAAGAGAAGAAATGATAATCTGTTTAATTGCAATCAAAGCGGTCATATGTCAAAGAATTGTCGAATGAGAAGAATTTAAGGTCAACAAAAACCAAACCAATTCAGGAAGAGTCCATAAATAACCCACACAAGGGTCAGACATTCAAGAGATAGGGCGATAATGAGTTACAACAACAAGATTCGAGATTACAACCTGTTTCAACTGCAACCTAAACGGACATTGCTGAAAATTGTCCAATAGAGAGAAAATCGAGACAACCAAAACCGAACCATTATAGTCAAAGTACACAAAGCAATCAAATACAAGAGAGTGAGCAATTAAGAGGTATGATTAAACGAATATCCGCAACAACCAAAGACAACGAAGTAATACGAGGAGAACAGAATGATGTTCGATATTTATGGACCAGAAAATATTCGGAACAGCAAAAAATCGAATGGCAGAGATTACAGAGAGAGAGAATCAAGAAATTCGGATAAAGAGGATGAACAGAAATTAAATATCAAGTAGAAGCAATATGTCGAAAATAGTCAATACAAAAGAAATTCACACTGCAGAGCAGTGTGTCGTCAACAGCGAGGAGGATATAACAATAATAACGAAATTAACGACAAAGAAAATGACGTGATTAAGAAAAATGAAACTCAGGAGGTCAAAATAAAATCAGAGCAAGAATCGAGCTGCGAAAAAAAAAAAAAAAATAAATAAAATAAAATAAAATAAAATAAAATAAAAAGATAATTCAAGAGTTCACCGAACGATAGACGACGAAAAGCAGAAAAACAGCGATAAAAGATATCGAAAAAACAAAAAACAAATATCAAAATACGAGGGTACTACTACAAAATCGAAAAGAAAACTGATAAGGAAAGCGAAAATAAACATGTTACCACAAGGACTAAACAATAATGAAAAGGACAAGAAAGAGAAACTTCAAATAAACGTGAAAAGTAAAGTATTGGAGTCAAAGACAATATAGAAATCAGAGAGACGTCAATCGAGCAAGAGGTAATAGATATTTTAATGGTTAATAAATTTCAGAGGAGAACTAATCGAAAAGAGAATCCAAAGACAACAAACGAGAAACCTGAATATGCAAGACAGATCAAAAACAGTCAGTGAATTGAAAATTGAGACAAAAGAAGATGTAAGAGAAGAACTCAGCAAAACAACGAATGTGGAAAGGAAAATTACAATGCATGACTAACAAAACCACAACGATCGAAGAAATTACATGGACAATCGATACAAAAGCTAACAAAAGAACGACTACTATCGACATCAAATAAGCCAACTATTCGGGAAGAGAGGACACGTAAATAAATTTTGTCACAAAAGACGCGGAAAATCTTTTAATGGACATATGACTCGGAATCGTCCAAATAAACAGACTCAGAACCCATCCGGAGCAGTGGGACTAATGAGAGGAAGCAATAGGAAATCAAATGAGATCAATACCAACACCAGAATAAAGCCAGCGAATGATACAAGTGTCGAATCAAGTTAAGAACCAGGAAAAGACATGACAACTGGAAGGCAGAAAAACCTATTAGACATGACAAACAAATTAACAGAGTCACAAACAGCCAAGAGATAAAATCAAGATATTATAGTAATCAGGCGAAATGGAAACGAGAATATAACGAAATCTACAATGATAAAATGAATTACTGAACAGATGGAAGCAATCATCAAAACAAACTAAGGAAATAATGCCGAAATGGACTAGAAACCAGAATATCACCGAGATATTAGAAGGAGTAACAAAGATGATCACGAACTACGCAAAAGGCTAAAAATCAACAGCATAAATCAGCATCTTAAAGAAAAGAATACCAATATTATTCACAATAATTGACATAGCGGGTAATACACCCCTACACCATGCTACAGAAACCGAAAACGAGGAACGAACGATGGAAGTTATTGAGATAATGACCAATGTGGACAACATACAAATATCAGAAATGAGAAAGGACAAACACCCATGATGATTGCCAGTGTCAAGATATGTCAACGAAAATTCTCAGGGAATTATTAAAAACAGGATCAACTCTAAATGAGAAGGACAAAAAAGGAAAAACGATGTTAAATTATATTATGATGTCGCGAGAAGCAAGAGCAATAGATTTAGTTACGATAAATGGAATTAAAGAAGACATCGAAGTAATAGGAAAAATTTAAACCCAATTCTTGGAGCAATCGGGAGAGGATACAATAAAGCAGCAGCAAAACTGATCAATTGGAGAAAAAAGAAAATCCGATAACGAAATTATAGACGTAAACAAATTCGAAAGCAATGAAAATATATTACAAAAAAGAGCAATAAATCCCGGTATGTATTACCAAGGACGATAAAAGCCCTGTTAAAGAGAGGAGAAATAAAATTCATGGACAATAAAAGAGAGCCTAGAAGATAACAAAGAGGGAGAAAACCGAGAGAGTAATAAAAGGTAAAATCCAGTAGCCTTCAAAGAAATAGGACAACAATCAAAGTCAAATAACGTAGACAATCAGAAAGATCAAAAGATGAAGAAAACATAGACAAATCTGTTGGAAACAAATGATGGACTCACAGAAATTCAAAATCGAGAGAACAAAGCAAGTCAAAATATGAACCAATACCCAATAGCCAAGTGAGATCGACATATATCCGGTAATTGATGAGAGATGCGGAGGGATACGCACCTTGCGTGAAGACCCTTTGGAGATAAATCAAAGAGCGAAAACAAATTAGAAATCAGACGATGGGAATGAGAAAGACAAGTGATGCAATATTACGTTAAAATGGAGAAACAAATCAAATGGAAGCCAATCAAATATCAAGCAGATCAGAAATTGAAATAACCGATTAAGAGGTACCGAAGCCATCAAGGAAATCAGATACAAGAGTAAACTTGGAGAGAATCCAGAACAATCAGATGAAAGACGAAAATGAGAAACAACGATAACAAATCCACGATCGGAGCAAGATAAAGCAACAAAATAGTAAAGAGATCACCAACACAAAACGAAAGCATTGAAGAAATAGATGAAATATCAAGTCAGTTAACGAAAAAGACGAGGGAGAATAATTTGATGAAAACTGAATCAGGTAATGAGAAGCTGGCGAATAACAATAAAGGACAGCTAACTGAGAAACGAAATTTGTGGTGATTGAGTTAAAAGGAAAAACGACAAAGACAAAGAAATAAAACCAGTAAAGCTCAATATACAAACCTAAATGAATACAAAAAAAGGGTGGAAGAGACTATAAAATCAATTCGGGAATAAAGTAAGAAAAACAACCAACTGCGAGTGAAACTAGATGCAGCCAAACGAGACAAGATGAATATCACGGAACAGTAATCTCAAGCATGACTGAAGTTCAACACCGGATACAAATAGAGAACGGACCAGAGAAAAATCAAAGAACAACCCAACAATCAAAACCCGACAACAAGAAAGATAAATCGAATCAGTAAGGAGAGAAGGCAAAGGACAATACCAATAAACGACAAGACAAAAGATGATGAGACTGAACCGAGAAATGCACTCAATCAAAATGGAATATCGTAAGAAATCTTGCAAATCGTAGTGAAGACAAACAAAAAGATAAATGATGTCAAATTAAGATTAATCCCAATCACAGAGACGAGCAACCAGATACGGTAATGAAAGCAACAGAGATAAAGAAAGGAGAGAAACAGAAAGTCAAACAACTACCAAAATCAAGAGAGAATAATAGCAAGCCTTATTAAAGGAACCTGAAAATTGTTCGAAAGCAGCATGATATTGGCGACGAGAAGGAAGATATCAGTAATAAACCCATATATACAACTAGCATCCCTTAGAAAGATGTCGAAAAACCCCACAATCAATCAATCGATGCAAAATTAACTGTAACAAATATGACGATATATGAGAAACCCAAAGGATACCAATTACGGACGGATCAATTCCTACTATACCCAATGGTCAAAGGATTAACACAAGAAAAACAGATCGTTAAACCTCAGAACTCTAGAAAATCAATCGAAAGTCAATAGAAAAGGAAACACCCATCAAGGAAACAATATTAAAATAATCATGGATGATCTTTAGAAACCCTACAAAATAACAAAAAGAACCGAAAATCGAGAACAAACAGCCAAAATGGATAACTAAAAAGAAGAAACTCAGACCAATCTCAAAGAATCATGAATAATCCCGAACCGATCAATTATCATAAAACAATCGAGACTAGATAATATGACAAAGGGTCAGCTATCCACAGAGTCCAATTGAACCTCACCCAGTTCAAGATGCAAAGAAACAATCAACAAACGAAAGTTAGAATGTCAATTTACAACTCAAAACCTAAATAAACCAGCAAAAAGAAGTCTCAAACTAAACATTCTATCTATTCTTCTTATCCGAGATTCACTAAGCCTGCCAATCTTCCAAACAATCGGCATCTAATGAAGTCAATTCCCCAAACCAAACAAAATCTCAAAGTCAAATCGCACAACAGATATCGAATCGTCAAAATATCAGAACCTGCTGAAGAAAGTAATCAATCAGAAACCAAGAAACTCAAAGCATCAGCGAGACGAATACCCAAGTGACTGAATATTGAACTCATAATTAACAATGAACTAATAATCCTTAGACTATTAACTATTCTTTATGTGTGATCATGACCGGACTGTATGTCTCTTTCACTTCATCTTGTAAACCGTATATTGATGTATACTGTATGATTATTTTTATGCATGTGGGTTTTTAGGTCACGACCATGTAGCTCGTAGACCCAATTGAATGGAGAATGTAAACTCTGCATAGTTCATAGCTTGGATCTTTAAGAAATTGCGGGTCGCAATTTTACGGGCCCCGGAGTGTTTATGTTGGGCCAGCACACCAATATCCTTGAGAATTGTTTAAATGCATCGGTAATACAGCACGAAAACCCAGCACCAAGATAACTTAAAATACAATATACAACACCAATTAAACACTTTAAAATCTGAGAGAATATAAATAAATATAAAATCAAAAACATAAAAATAAAATTAAAATAATAACAAAATGCACCAAGATTCGCACGATACCTACACAAATATAACAAGAAAACACAACAAATTCGACGAAATTGAAAAAATTAATAAAAGTTCATTAAAATGAAATTTAAATCGAAAATTTGAATTAGTAATAATTCAATAAAAATCTTAAATAAAATATTATAAAATAAATCAAAAATAATAAAATTAAAGAATAGAATTTACTAGAAAATAACAAGGTCGAATTTTGTTTTACTGCATCAAATTTCACACTCGAGAAAAATAGGTATAAATACCGATGTGTTTTCACAAATTTTCAGTCTTATTTTTCGGAGAAAAAATTTCATTACAAATTTTAACTGGTTGTATGGCTGGTTGAGAGCCGTGCATTCAGGCAATTAACACGGGTAAGTGTTTTGCCTGAACACGATCACTCTCAACTGGTGCAATATTTATTAGTTGATTTTTTCGAAGAGAATTGATGGGTAATTTTTCAATTGAATTTATGTATGACTTTTCAGATCGAATTGATGGATGATTTTGTTTATGGATAATTTTGTTTTTCCAATTGAATTATGGATGATTTTTTTTGAATCAAATTTGTGGGTAATTTTTTAATTGAATTTATGGATGATTTTTCAGATTAAATTTATGGATAATTTTGTTTTTCCAATTGAATTATGGATGATTTTTTTGAATCAAATTTGTGGGTAATTTTTTAATTGAATTTATGGATGATTTTTCAGATTAAATTTATGGATAATTTTGTTTTTCTAATTGAATTTATAGATGATTTATCGAATTAAATTTATGGGATTTTTGAAGTAAATTTTATGGAATGGATACAATGAATTTCAAATGTATGTAGCCGATGTAATATGCTGAATAAAATATTTTATATCTACAGCCTTAGTGCATCGAAACTTTTATTCCAATGCTATGGTAAATTATTATTTGTTATTCCTTTTCCGGCCCACAGCCAACACATAACGCAAGAAAGCAAAATCTACATAGTACAGATGCATGTAAGTGCGTGGAAAATCGCCAATGATATGTACCCGTGAAGACTCAGCGTGCGGAACGCAGGAGTTGGAACGTCAATATTATCCGTACATAGGGGAAATCGGAGGGTAAATGAGTAGTTTATTGGCTGTTCCTTCACCATCCGTTTTCTGTAAAATTGACATAAATTTTTAACAACAATCGGCTCAAAATCTCTAACACCGAGTAGTCCAGTGGGCACTCATTAACTATGAAATGAACATAAATAGATCTTAAGGACAAAAAGAGGGAATGGGTAGCGGGGAAAATTGCGAAATCGTTGCAACAGTTAAAATGAATAGCCATCGGAAAAAGATTAATCCGAACGACCAAAATCATTAAAAATAATGTTTTTAAATAAGAATTAAATTAATTAATTTGAGTTGAGGCGGAGAATATGGGCGGGACGCTGCTCAAATTTTCCGAACTAATTCAGATACTTAACAAAAATAGTAACGTAAAAATGGAATGCGTAAAATAAGGGCGGAACGCTGCTCAAATTTTCCGAGTCAATGAAAATACTTTGTCGAAAACTGTAGAATAGGGATGAACCGTAAAATAAGGGCGGAACGCTGCTAAAATTTTCGAATTTACAAAAATACTTTATCGAAAACCGGAAAATATAGGTGGACTACGGCTAATGTTGTATATCAATAAAAAAAATTTTTAACGCTGAAGAATAAGGAAGGATCCCTACAAAATCTTAATAATAATAACGATAATGATAAGAGTAATTTCAATTATAATAGTAATAATAATTATGATAATAATACTGATAATAATGATAATAGTGATAATCATGGTATTTGTAGTAATGATTGATAATAATTATGATAACAATAATAATAGTAGTAATAATCATAGTAGTAATAACAATAAATATAATAGTAGTTATAGTAATAGAAATAATAATAGAGGTAATATATAGTGGTAACAATGATAATGCTAGTAATAATAATGGGAAACATTGTAGTGATAATAGGGAATAAGGGTGAAAGATATAATGTGAGTGTATTTCACATAACTAAGGGTGTACAGATCAAAGAATAATCTTCGACATGGGCAACAAGAAGAAGGACTATGAGAATAGACATAACAATGAATGATATGAGAGTATAGGTTAACATTTGAAGGAGATAGGAGAATAATGGGACCTAAGAATCAAAAGCGAGCACAGGTCTTCTATCGACAGCTCGTGAACCCGAGGGTTGTCCGAGCAACTATAGTATTAGCTAATGATACTCAATTTTTGCGGGCAATCCACCACTTGAACACATTACCAACGTTGCTTAGCAACGGGTGCCAAGTGGATCAGAATCATTTTGTATGGCGTTACGAGGGCAACTAGAAGGATAAGCAAGATTTGAAACCCTGTAACCCACCAAATTAATGACAATGTAAAAGTCTGATTAAAAATGTTGAGGTCTCGATTTTGGTGAGGTCTCAACTTGCACTGGTGTTTCTTATATAAATCAAAAGACAAAGTCGAGATATAAAAATTTATTAATCAATAAAATTTACCAAATCAATTATGACAATTTTCTTTCAAATTTAAACTTTTCGATCACACTTTATTTAATTCAAGATTATCAATACAAATAAAAATTGGGTCTTTGTTATGTAAGTGTTGAAATGTGTGTAGGTGCGTGTTATATAAGTGAATGCAAAAAATCGTGATGAACTATATCTGTTCTATTTTAAGATCTTCCAATAATTACCTTCCTCATATCGCTTCTTTTTGTGGTAAGATTTTAGTGGGCATTTGGACTGAAAAATATCTCAGTATTTATACTAAAATATTTTGTCTGCAAAAAGGGTTTTTATTTATTTAATAAATTCATTTTATATGCGCTTATTTAAATTTCTACAAAAATTCTGTTTTTATTTATTTAATAATTTATTTGAAAGTATTTCGTATTACTTAAAAAGGTTTTATTTACTTATTTAAATTCTACAAAAAATTCTGTTTTTATTATTTAATAATATTCCGTATTACTTTGCAAATTCGTTTATTTATTTATTTAACCATTTGCTTATTGATTTTTTTTTCTTTTAGGTTTTATTTACTCATTGATTTGTTTTCTGTTTAAATTCTCTTTTTGCACTTTTTAATAAAATATCAAAAAATAATAAATATATTAGCTACCAACACCAAATTAAATACAATTGTTCAGAAAAAATAATAAAAATTAAATATCCACATTAAATTGTTATCAAATAATAACTGTTAAAAAATAATTATTTACAAATTCAAAATAAATATCAACACCAATTACTGATAGTTGTTCACTAAATAATAATAATAATTGTTCACAAATGTTCAAAAGAATAATGATTGTTCGACACACAAGGAATTGATTGTTCGCATAAGTCATGATGGATTTGATTGTTCAAATAACAATATTGATTTGACATAGGGAATTGATTGTTTGATTGTTCGAATAACTATATTGATTTGACGTAGGGAATCGATTTATTTCGTGTTATAACCTCTCCTCGGCGTACACGTTGACCCTATACTTCTTAGGTCCTGCTTTGAAATACTTATTCAAAATAAATGTGGTGATAGGTCTTCATCATCATCCAACATTCCTCCCTGGGCCTTTAGGATAATGTCCGAATTATCTTTTTCTGTACGCACCAGCTCCACTTCTACATCTTGTATCATCATTTTTGTTCTCTTGAACCCTTTTCCCAATGCCAGGTTTATCCTTCATTGATTCTCCTGCCGAAGTGGTGGCATAAATCTCTTTCTGTAACTTTTTCTTTTTCTTTGTCTATTATAAAGTACGGCTCTTCTATTTCGATATCTGGTTCCGAGCCTAATTCTCCTTCTGATTCTTCTGTATCCATGGCATCTGTCTGGTTTGTTTCATCCTCATCACATGATAAATACTCATCATCTGAGTCTAAATCACACTCCAATTTTTGAGAAGTTGTTGGTTCTTGTGGTTCCAGTTTGACTGTTTCCGTGATACTTTGACTCCTCTCCTGCTTTATAAAAATGACCTCATCATCGCTGTCCCGTAGTTCGTCTTCGAACATTCTCCGAGTGCCATTTTTATTGAATTTTAATTCAATCTGGGAAGGTTCGATATATATATCTTCATCGCTGTCATCTTGGGCTTGTGATAATAATTGCTCCTTGTTGCCGCTAAAAGCATCTGAGTCCCATTTAATGACTTCTTCCCACTGGTTTTCTACAATCCCGTATATGGCTTTTATCATTATCGTTTTCGATGCTGTGGAGAAAGGTTCGGGTTTTTTAAGTAGATCATTGATCATTTTATCCTTGTACTACTTTTTGGGATGACTTATAATCTAGTATGCCAAGTTTGACAGTTTAATTTTATGCGGGGCGATATTCTTTACAAACGAGCACATAAAGTTGTCTTCTGACATTTTTCGCACTCCTATTACATTGTATAAATCTAGGGTAAGTGCCTTCAATTTACCAATAATATCGAAACCAATTATTATTTTCCCACATAATATTTTTTGAATGTCGATTAGGGCCTGATATTCATCTTCATTCCCAACGATATTTTCTCTGTTGGCCATTGTCTTTTCCGGATAATAGTGTGTGATTTTCGTTCTGGGTGTGATTTTTTTGTCGTATATAGTTATTCCTTTAGAGTTTCTAATATGCACATCCACTGGCCTCATGTTATCGTTTGAGTCGCACACCAACTTTACGTCTACAAACATAATTAATTCTTGTTTTTCGGTTGTTGATAGTTCTTTGTGGGTGAATGACATCTTCTTTCTGATGAAATCCCCGTGCATTTGTAATTCTGATGGTATTGTTGGTAGTGATTGGAATGGATTTTGGATTGTTGGCACGTACAGTATTTCTATTGCGATAACACAAGGTAGATTATTCATCTGTACATATTGGGTGCGCATTTGAGGTTTTTCCTTATACGCTTTTTTTTATAAATATATGAATTTTATTAATATTATTGACCATATTATTTTACATTGACGATTATTGATTTTATTAAACGAGAGTAGACATTGTATATTGACCTGGTATGTATTTATCCAAGTGAAAATGCCCTGGTACATTTCTGACCAGTCGGTGCCGATACCGCTTCCTTTTCCACTTGTATTTTTTGTAGATTTGTACACTACTAACTATTGCTAATATTGCTATTGCTAAAATACTGGCTGATATTACATAAAAATGTCAGTGGTTTAAATGTTTGTTTTTGAAATGCTTGTAGTTCATTCCAACTTTTTATTGCAATTGGTTTTCCCGTAGGTAATTTAATTAGCTTTTCTTTAAGTTGGATTGGTATTCTATAGGTTTTTGTGGTTGCTTCATCTATTATGGTTTGAGTTATTGCTTTCGGGGTTGTTGTGTTTATGTTTGGAGTTGAATTAATTTGTTGTTCTATTCTTAGTGTTGTGTTTATTATTATTCTTTTTGTCTTTTTTCGTTTTTTTGTCTGCGTGGTCTTTATCTTTCTACATTGTACTTGAGACGTATCCCTGTCTGTATCCCTTTAGGCGCATATAATATATTCGGTGTTGGGTTTTAAGTTAACAAATTTGGCGTTATCTCCTCTTTCGAACTCATTAGTGGTTTTTTCCTCCTTTTTTCGATAAGCTTTGGTTCTGACTCTATTGATTCTAAGTTTAAGTCTCTTATTGGCTCTTTATTTAAATTAAATACTTTAATTTCGTGGGGTGAAATGTTTATCAAAATATCTCTATCTCCCATAAATTCAATTTTGTACTTTTCTTTAATGTTAGTTGTATTTTTTATTCCTATGATTGTTAAGAAAAATGCTGACATCATTAATCCTTTCTGGGATTGTAAATTATATCTATGCGAGGGTCCTTCTATTATTTCTCATTCTGCTAGTTTGCATCTATTTACATGTACTACTATGGGATCCTCATTTTTATGTTTTTGTATATGTAGGTTTTCGTTGATTACTTTAACTACTTCATATGGGCCTTTAAATGGTCTTGCTAATTTTGTCGTTTTACCTTTACCTACTTGTGGAGACATAAGTCTAACCTTATCTCCCACTTTAAAAGTATGGGGTTTACTTGTTTTATCGTAGTCATCCTTATATTGCTCTTGTCTAAATTTGACTTTTAAATTAGCTACCTTATATACCTCCTGCATTCGCTCTTGCATTAATGTTACATAATCTGGTGTGTCTAAATATTGTGACACTCTTGGTTCAAAAACTGTATCAATGGGCGTTGCAGGTTCTCTTAAAAACATTAAAAAATATGGTGAATATCCTGTTGTTTCGTTGGGTTTGATATTATGGATGTATGTGCATTGACTTACGTATTCGTTCCAATCATTTTGATTTTTTCCCACAAAAACCGCTAATCTACTGAGAAGTGTGCCATTAAATCTTTCTACTAGCCCATCAGTTTGAGGATGATAAGCTGTTGTGTTAATTTTGTGCATGTTGAACATATTAGCTACCCTTTTGATTGTTTCACTCATGAAATTTGCTCCTTTATCTGTTAATAGTTTTCTAGAAGTGCCGATCTTAAAAATAATTTTTTCTACAAGTAGTTTGGCTACTGTTTCTGCTGTTTCATTTTTGATTGGAAATGCCTCTGCCCATTTAGTAAAATAGTCGCTAAAAACTTATATATGTTTATTTTCATTAATAGTGGTAGGTAATTTGCATAAAAAATCCATAGCACATAGCTCCATTGGTGATGTTGTAGCTGGGATTGGGTGTAAGGGTGCTTTAGTCTTTGTCCCCGTATTTTTTCTAGTTGCGCATATTGTATATGTATTACACCATCTTTTAACATCTTTTTTTAAGTTGTCCCAATAATATTTTTGCAATAATCTGCTTGCCGTTTTTCTACTCGATAAATGACCCCCTAGAGCACCATCATGATATTGTAACAAAAGAATTTGCCTTAATTTTTGTGGAACTACTATTAACTGTTTTCCACTAAAATCCTCAATAACAACTAACTTTTTTGCAATTTTATACTTTTGATTTGTCCCTTTTCTAATTTCCTCTCTAATCTTAGAAATTTCTAGATCTTTATTTTGTACCTATTGAATGTCTATGGGCTTTTCTGGTACTAAAGCAAAAACTTCTATTGCTCCTAGCTCAGGAATGCGTGATAGTGCATCTGCATTTTTGTTTATCCTTCCGGGTTTATAAATAATTTTGATATGCATGTCTTGTATTTTCATTGCCCATTTTAAAAGTCTACTTGATGTATCTCTATGTTTCCAGAGGCCTTCTAATGGTTTATGATCCGTTCTTATTACTACTTCCGTTCCGTATATGTACGGTTTGAATTTTTTTAATGCAAATACTATGGCATAGCATTCTTTTTCTATGGTTGAGTTCCTAAGTTGTGCTCCTTTTAATGTTTTACTCGCATATGCTATTACGTAATCCTTATCCTTTTCTTCTTCTTGTCCTAAGACTGCCCATACGGCTTTCCCGCTGGCGTCTGTTATGACGATAAATTGTTTCTTAAAATCTGTGTATCGTAGTATTGGTGCTGTTATTAGTTTCTCTTTTAGCTGATCAAATGCCTTTTGATGTTCTGGTGTCCATTTCTTTTGTGGTTTATTGATTTTATCATTTATTGTCTGTACTATTAATACTCCTTTACTCTCTCCTTTTGTTTTGACTCCTTTTGTTAGTTCTATCATGGGTGCTGCTATTTTTGCGTAATCTTGTATAAATTTACGGTTAATTCCAAAAATCATTTTTTTAACGACTTCAATTTTATCTGGGTTAGGTGTTATGCCCTCTACCGTAACTATGTGGCCTAAAAATAGTGCTAATGGCTCTGCCCATTTACATTTTGTCGGTTTGATTTTAATCCTAGCCTTTTTTAGTCTTTGTATCACATTTGCTATATCTTTTAAATGTTCCTCAAAAGTTTTTTATGCTATTAATATGTCATCCATATACACTGCGCAGTGTTGTACATCTACTAATATTGTATTCATTAGGCGCTGAAATGTTGCAGGTGCATTAGTTAACCCAAAAGGTAATCTCGTGTATTCGTACAATCCGTCTTCAATGACAAAAACAGTTTTTTCCGCATGCCCCTCTTCCATTTGAATTTGCATATACCCTTTATTTGCGTCAATAACTGTAAAATACTTAGTATCTCTGAGTTTATCATATTGCTCTTGTGCTTTCGGGAATGGGTATGAATCTTTAATTGTTACTTCATTTAATTTACGATAGTCAATGCACATTCTAATTTCATCATCTTTTTTCCAAACTGGTACAATGGGTGATGCCCATTGTGAAAAACTTTGTTTTATTAAGCCTGCCTCTTTTAACTCTTTTATTTGTCGCTTTATCTCTTCCCTTAATTTATAAGGTACCCCTCCCAAATCAAACTCATGTTTTGCAAATACGTCACTATATTCATCGAGTAAAATTTGTAGTTGAAATTGTTGGGTTTCATTTAAATAGTTATTATTAATTTTTTACTTTATCATAAAATTTAACGTTATTTGTCTTACTCAGTTCGACCATTTGTTCACTGTCATCTCTCATCACCATCGTTTCACACATTTCCAACGTTTGTTCTAATTCACCTTTGAACAACTTTCCCAATCTTGTTCCTTTGTGAATTTTTACATTGCTTCTTTCGTAATTAGCAATTCTTATTGGAATTAACCCGTTTTTTGGTATAACACACTCGTCGGTTAGCATTATATTATGATTTTTTGTAATTGACTTATCCGGCTCAAAAATAAAAGTGTCCTCACTTTTGACGTTGACTTTTACTGGAATTATATGATCACAGTGATATTCTAATTCGAAGGCTTCCAATACTACTACTTCCGCAAATCTTGATTCCTGATAATTTGCTTTTCTTTTAATTGCACCATTAGTCAAGTCGATGACACAGTTATCTAACTTGCGAAGGATATCTATCCCTAGGATGCATTTACTTCTGCATTCAGTCATCACTTTAAATACGTGATTAACTATTCTACTCGGAAAATTAACAGTCAGCTCAATATCTCCTCTCACTTGCATAGTATGCGATGACATAGAAATTATCGTATCATTTGTGATTTTTATATTCCTTTTTTGATTTTCTGATAGCTGATCCTCCCTTATCATGGAGGCTGCTTCTCCGGTATCTATTAGTGCTTTTATGATTATATTATCGATAAATACTTAGATGCTTGGTCTGGCTTCATTGAGTTCTCGTAGTATCTCATTTTTTTCTATCCCGTAACATTCATAGGTCTTTCTTGTTACGCAATGACAATTGGTTATTTTATTATCCAGATTATTACTTAGTTCTCTTAATTGCTGATTTTGACTGTTGTACAATCCTCCTTGTGGTTGTTCCTCATTCTCTGATCCACTCGGATTGTCATCATTCTTATCGTTTTCCATCAATTGTTCTTCTTCTACTCGTCGGGTTTTAATTAATCGTATTTCTTTATCATGTTTTGCTGTTATCAGATATTTTGCGCCAAAGGAGCATAAACATGCCAACATCTTATATGAGTAGCCAAATACTTGTCGAAGTTGTCGTAATGATACTAATGATGAACAGATCATTTTGAGCAATGCCACTGTATAATATATTCCCAGTATAGTTGAGAACATATTCCCCAAAACTGCAAAATATCCCCATTTGCTGTACAACACTTTGTATACTACCTTTTTGAAATGTTTCTTTGATAACAGCACATCGAAATTATAATCACCATCTTAGCTACCCTCGACGACTTTACTCACCATTATTGATAATATTTTCTCTTTTTCATTAGGAAACAACATCTGCTTTCTTGCACTTTCTATGGCATCTCGCGTGTACATACCGTTGTTATTCATATCATTTATTTCTTGAAATTCTAACTTTTTCTCGAGTTCTGTTAATTCTAGTTTGAACGGTTTAGTTGCCTCTTTTCTATCAGAAATTATAATCCACATTTCGTCATTTAGCTTGTATAATGGATCAAGCAAATTGGTACATTTATCGATTTTCCTTGGAATATAAGTTTTATTTGTTAGAATTATGGTTATATGCTGTAAATACATTTTTTTTCCTTTATAAATAACTGTTAACTCGTTGGTACATTGGTTTTTCATTGCTAGTGATACACTGACCGGTTTACATTGAAAAGTCTGTAACACTTCTCCTACTACTCTCGCAAAAGTTCCTTTTTCCGCAAACAATATTGATGCCATTAAATCTGGGTTTGTAACCGTTACAGCCATCTTTGTTCTCAACATCTCTCTATTGAGTTTGCAATCGTTAGTAATTGTTGCTTGATATACTTTGTCTAATTGAATTAATTGATGATGATAAAAGTAATCAATTTTATTATTAAAATACGAACATAATTTGACATCAAATTTATCGATTTTTTGTTTTGCGTCTTTAATTTCATTACTACTGATATATATACCTTCATAATTAGTCTTTACAACTGCTTTTCCGCATTTAATAGTTTCTCCTTTTTCTACAAATCTCATGGTCTCTGCTTCTGAGTCTGCCATATATATTGTTGTGGTATCCTTTTCTTGTATGATTACTGTTTTCCTTTTTTGATCTTTTATTCTTTTTGATTCTGCATCGGTAAATTGTTTTCCTCTAATTGTTCGAAATTTTAGTGACTTCAATTTTGTTAGTTGGCATTCATATTTGTCTATTTTATACACGATCATCGATTCACCAGTGTCACAACTAGATTCATCAAGCGTACAAAACTTGTGTGTCATCATTTTCTTTGATGAGCTATCAAACGATGCTTTAAATTTCCTCAATTCAACATAGTATTGTCTCCGAACCACAATGTTATCTGCTATCTCACCCCAAATTTTATACTTTCCTCCTGTACAATATCCGCAAGTTGACGTCCATCCAACCACATTTACTTATTGTTTTACTCTTGCTCCTACTTGAGCTTTCAATTCAATTCCATCCGTTTTTTTATTCTTTTTCGTTTTAAATGCTTCTTCACACTCGCTTGGTGTTATTATTAATGCCTCTGGCGCCCATGTCGGTACTAACATGGTCCTTGCCACTTAGTTACATACAAAGCTTTCCTCTGAAAACTTGATTATACATTCTTTTGCCTCTGTATGTATGAAATCAGATTCTTGATACACATGGAAAATCTTGGGTTTAGTTATGATTAATTTGGTTGGATTCGCCTCCGGACAATTTTCCGCATCTAATAATGAATACTTTTGCCCCCATTTTAGGTTCTGACAATCATATGCTATAATCGCGTTATTTCCTTTGATTAAATCTAACAATAGTGTTATTATTACTATTATTATTGAGATACTTGATTTTCCTTCACTTTTGCTCGGTTTTTTCGTGGTTTTGTTCACAAGATTTTTCACGATTTCTTCGGTATCATCATTCTTTATCGTCTCGCTTTCACTCGTTTTTAATGTCTCATCATACATTATTTTCCAACCCCTTTTCAGTTTTATCCATGGCATCACATCAGCCTTTAATCTCTGATATATTGTTTTAGCTACCTCATCTATTTGCTCCTTTGGACTTAATCTTAGAAGCTTTTTATATCTCGCAAGTAGATATGCCATTTCCGTAATTACTTTGTCTCTATTTATACCAGTTGTGAAGAGTATCTTTAAAACCACCTCCTCATTTACATCCTCTACACTCATCTCTCTGACCTCTTTCTCCACTAATTTGATTTTTTGTACCATATTTTCTATTAACTTTGATGGTTTTGTTTCTGGATATCGTTTTAAGTTTATTGCTTTTAGTAGTTCGATTATCATAATTAAATCGTTATTATCGTCTACTACTTTTGGATTTTCATGTCTCTTTTTGTTGGTTATTTCTCTCAAACGCTCTGCAGTTTTTCGATCATCCGATTTTCCCGCTATTTCTGACTTTCGAGGTCGTCCTCTACCTCGTTTCATTGTTTCAGCGTCTTGCATTATTGCTTGCTTGGAGATCTTTTCTATTGTCTCGTGGTTGAAAAGTTATCTCTTTTTCTAGTGGTGACTTTGCACTTCCTTCGGATGGTTGATCCCACATTTTAAATAACATATCATAATCGTTTTCCTCATTCAATTCAACAGAAGGTGTTGCCAATCTTGAACTGATTTCTCTATCTATTACTGCGGATATAGTATTCTCATCTATTGTATTTACTCCATAGTCAATCAGATATTCGCCATCTTTCAACTCAATATCGTTAAAATATAATTTTATTTCATCGTTTGGTTCTATTTTTCGAGGCCATTTATCTCTTGCTAATTGTCGTATTTTATTTACCATTGTACATACATGGACTTCTGTTTTCGATAATACCATTTGAAGAAAATATTCGTCTTTAATATACAATGTTATCTTCAAAGGTTCATAAAACTTTGGACTTTTTCTCACAAATTCTCCGTTACTTTTAATCATCTCTTTTAACTCTATCTCTAATTCAAATACTCGTGTTTCTCTTTGTCTCATTACCATTAATGGGATTAAACTGGTTAAATATTCGGGATCAATTCTGCTTACTTAAACTTTGTTTATTATTCTCAATGTTTTATTGTCATCATAAGGTCGTTTTTTCAAAACTTCTTTTAATTTCTTTTTCATTTTTATTTGTCTCTCAGTTTCCTCATTATCAATATCAACTTCATTTATAAAACACTCATACTCATTAAGTGACACCTCCGACTTTCTCTCCATGAGTCGGCTATATTGAGTTTTAAACTCTTTTAATTCCTCTCTCAAAGTATTTATTTCATTATTCGTATTAGCAAATTCTACTTCATTTATTTGTTTCACTTCTGCTTCACTTTTAAATTTTACTCTATTTGGTGACTCACTTCGCTGATTAGTACATACTTTTGCCAAATGACCATATTTCTGGCAGTTATAGCATTTAATTTGTCCATTGAAATTCACTGTATAACAACAATTGATTTTAAAGTCCCGGTTCGTGGAACCAAATGTTGAGATCTCGAATTTTTGTTAGGTCTCAACTTTTCACTGGTGTTTCTTATATATAATAATAACAAAGGCTTTTGTTGAGGATACCTAAATAATAGAGTAAAATAATTAATAAACATTTAAAATGATTGGGGGAAACAATGATAAGTGATTAAGATGTGGTTCTGAAGCTAATGAAAAGGGAATGAAAAAGAAATGTGGAATAATGAGAAGGGAATAAAAGAAAATCAATAAAAACAGACAATTAAATAAAAGAAGGTCATTTATAATTAACAAGTGAAAATTTAGGAAAACAAAAACTAAAGGAAAATTTGCACGTTATTTCGAAAGCTCTTTCAAGATAAGGGAAGGAATGTTGTTTGGGAATCCAGGAAAGGGCATCTCTAAAAAATTATTTATCTGGACAGCTTTCAGTGATTATAGAGGCTCAAATGAAATTAGCGGTAAAAGATATCAGAAATTTTATTGGATATCAGTAAGTATTATTGGATGACGGAGTATAAAAAGGAAGCGCAATTGGAATCAAAGGGAGGAAAAGAGATTATTAGAGTGAAATTGGACTAAGGAAACAAAAAGAGATTTGAGAGAAATTGGACAGAATTCGACGAATAGTTGGAAAGAAGAAAATTACAGAAAATTATTGAAAAAAATATTAAAGAGAAATTTGGAGAAAACTTAAAGTTGAAATAAATGAAAACAGAAATTTGAAACAGAAATTAAGCGAAGTCAAAGCAAAGCAACTATATCATAGTTACCGATCTCAGAAACCCGTCACAGTAGTCAAGTGATTGTGAAATCCAATTGATCCGAAAAGTGCTATTCTTTGTTGTGTAATTTTAAAGTGGAGATAAATGTGTTAATCAATAATGTTTATATCGTTTGGAGTTCATTACTGTTATTTAAAAGCACACTTGGAGTCAGATTGACAATAATTCCTATTCGAATTCACCGACAACCCCAACACTTTATATAATATTTTATTAAACAACAAATCAAAAATTTATATTTGCGTACACTTCAACTGACTCTCTAGATCCTTGATATCGATTTCTAAATTTTTGCACATTTATTTTTTGTAAATCACTGTCTATTACTATCTCTGCTCTCAAATTTTATATAAGTTGATCAAGATTATTTCCTCTACACTCTAAATTATTATATGCCTGTAGCGCATATACTTTTAAATACAACGGAATTCTCCTCTTTTATTCATCAGGTGTCCAACCACAAGCGTCTGCATACTGAGTAATTTCAGTGAAAAAATCGTCGAACTTTTCAGGTTCTCCTCTATAAGGTTCAATCGGTAAAATTTTAATAAAGTTATTATTATTTTGATAATTATTCATTCTATATACGATTCTATTTTTTAAATTATAAATTATTTCGGATGGATTATTAATTTTAAGTTACAGATCGCAGACATAAATTTATACTTATTCAAAATAAATGTGGTAATGGGTCTTCCCTCATCATCCAACAAAAATTTAATTGAATATACCTCCCTACTTTAAACCGATCTTTGTCAGCTATAGTTCGTTGTGGTCAATACGTTAAATTTTACAATTTTTTGATTATTGTTGCAATTCAATTCTATATAAACTAGATAGTGACGTTTTGTGTTAAAGTTCGTTCTATAGTTGAATTCTTGGTTGTTTCTCATAAATGCAACTCTATATGTGTGTTTCATAATATTATGTAAATCTTTATATTTAAACTTTTCCCAGGACCTCAACACTACTCTTTCTAGGGTTGGGCGATAGGATTTAGGAAAGGTGAATACTGAGCGGCTCCAGCTACTGCCTTCACCACGGGCTCCCGGCTAACAACCGGTTCGATCCGGAATAACAAAATTATCATTTTATTATCTTGCGTGCGTGTTGGTTATGGTATGTAAAAACCAAATAATGTTCAAGCAACGCAAAAAATATTTTTTAAATTAAATCCTCATGATGGAGGTTCAAATTAAAATGGACTCTGATCCATGAAAATATCATCTTAAGATAATAGTAAAAAAAATTTTAAAATAAAATTGCTATAAATTTAATCATATAACAAATCAAATTAACATATTAATATCATGAAATAACAATTACAGAATAATAAAATTTACTTTCGTTCAATAAATCGTATTCAATTGGTAATCGAAATATAAGTAAACAATGTACTGCACTGAAAACAATTCTGCTGAGAAAAATTCTGTGATTTGTCTATCCAGCATTCCCTTATATATCACGATTCTTCGTGTGTGTGTTTTGATACGGTAAAACAAGGAATTTTCCAGAATATTCGAAAATTAAAATTTTTTAATTCCTTTCGATTTAAAATTAAATTTTCATATTTTGTGTACAGAAATTTTTTATTTAATTTTTATTTATTTTATTTTTCTTTAAAATCTCCATTTTTTCTAAATTTAAGTTTTCCGCTCAAAAACACACAGACGTTGTGCTGGTTAAACAAAAATGGGCTTCATCAGTTTTTGCCCAAAAACAGTACCAACGTTAATTTTGACGGGTGACTAGCGGTTAAATGTCTTATGCAGGTGCTGGGTGGGAAGTAGTTACCCTTAGACAGGTTTGGCAGTTTGATTATCCGTCAGTGCCCAGCAAAACCGCGAAAATCCTATATCTTTTACCCATCAGGTGCCCAGCATTACCATAAGTGAATATTTTTCTTTATTTTAGCATAATAAATTGTTGTTCATATATTTGATTTTAAGTGTTCTTTGTATCATGTTTTCATGGTTGGTTGAAGCATTCAAACATATTCAAGGAAAAGCTTGTCCTAGTTCAACACCGTTATTATTGTAGGGTTTATGGTGTCAGTGTCCTTGACTCCAGATGAAAATTATTGTCTGCCCCCAATGGTTACCCGTTGCCAAGCAACGTTGGTAATGCAACCACTGGTTATAGGATCGCCAAAGGTGAGCGCCATATAGGAACTGCTAAGGCCCGATCCCATAGCGGGTTCAACGCACTACCGATAGAAGGTATGTGTGCGATTTTTATCCTGGTCCCTTTCACTTTAATATTTCTCTCATTCGATCAGTTATCTGAATCTGTATAATCTTGCGTGAATTATTCTTAGTCTCGGTCAATTAATTGTAACAAATCCAAAAGTAATCAACTATAATATTTATTTATCATGACATTCTCATTATTTTCATTCCGCAAGTCTCATCGCCCGTCGCATCGCTCTCTCGATCTTTCCCGGACGTCGTTGAGGTGGTTTCACCGCGGTTTTAGTTGCATCTGTTGAGCCTCGATACGCCAACTGAGCAGGTGCGAAGACCAGGGTGTAGGTGATAGCTTGGCCTTCTTGGCAGGCCGATAGCGCCACCTCCAGTCCGCGAATTTGAGTCTTCATAACCTGCACCAATCGCTTCTATTCGGCCCACCCGCGTTGGGCGGCCGCCACCCTTTGATATAGGGTTTTTGCTTTGGCTGGTTCTATCCATGTAGATTTTATCTGATGAATTTCCTTTGTTAATTGTAATAACTGTCTATGGATATCAGTGTTCTCCTTGCGTGCACTTTTGAGAGCCGCGTTTAGTATTATACAGTGATCCATCTCTACAATAAAATAGGTCATTAACAGTTTACTTTGTCTAGTATACAATAAATATTGTTATCAGTACGATATTTTAAAAAGTGCACACCTAACCTAAAATTGTGTAATAATTTTTCTTTCGTGGAGCAAAGTATTTATTAAGAAGGTAAATGTAAGAATGAACCATAAAAACAGAAATATTTATTTCACAAAACTATTTATGGATAATAGTTTTTTGGGTTTGGCCTTGCTGTTCTGCGCGTGTAGGAGTGATCCCACTCCGACCAACGATCTCCAGCTTCTGTCCTCATTCCTCTTGGAAGTATTTTCTTCGGCATGGACACGGTCATGGCCTGGATTGGCTGATTCACTCTGGGGTCATCGAGCTCGAACGAGATGCCATAGGAAGGGGCATACCCATCCGTGCTCGGAAGAACTAGCCGCGATGTCCTCGTTGATCTGCTTCAATTGATAGCGACCTCGTTCTACCTGTTTGTTGGTTCTTCTTTGATGTGCTTCGAGAAGTGCCAAGATATCTTCCGCCCAACCTCGGAT
This sequence comes from Schmidtea mediterranea, assembly GCA_022537955.1. Classification (NCBI taxonomy): domain Eukaryota; kingdom Metazoa; phylum Platyhelminthes; order Tricladida; family Dugesiidae; genus Schmidtea; species Schmidtea mediterranea. The sequence goes on from CM039679.1 coordinate 257,635,141, forward strand.
TTCGCGAGCCGGATCCGTCTTGGCTCACGTTTTATTGCCACTTACGGCAGCTCGACATCTTTTGTTCCTCCTTGTCGCCTGAATCTGGATTCTTTTACTGGGGAAATCGAAAATCCCGCATCCCACATCCCACATCGCCTGTCTGCATCTAGCGGTGGAGTGGGATGGGAATCTCATCGTGATTCGAGATTCGTCTACCCATGAATTTATTGAAAATGAACATCATTAGCTTTTATATAGGAATCATGAGAACTAAATACAATAGATTTATGCGTACGCGGATGGTTTTTATATATAGGATTTTTATGCATTTTTCGGCAATAAGGTCTCAGTGGAGGGTGATCTAAATTAGTCCTCAAATTTGACGTAGTTTGGGGTTCCTGAGTCGTAAACTTTTGTGGAAGTCGTTTACTGTGACGATTAGTAGATATGTCTTGGTGGTTGGGTTTCTACGCTTCATTTACGAAGTGTAAGATTAATGCAATTTTCACTGTCCTGAGGGGCCTTTCATCAGTATGTTTCGTTGGCTTGGACATGGAGGTATGAGAAATTCATTTACATTTTTTCTTGAAAGTCAGTTTATCTAACTGGAGATCGAGGTGTCGTGAAGTCGACAAAGGAAACTCAAACTGCTTGTTCTTGACAGAAACTCATAGCAAGTGTTCGACACGTTGTTACACTGACGTAACATTATTCCCCAGATGCCGTGAATTTGTTATTCGGTTGATTTCTAATTTGCCCTAATGAGTCGCGTGATACCGTTCATAGTTTGTTATTATGAATCGAGATTAGTAAGTTGTAATCCTAGATTAGCACATCGTTGGGCGAACCTTTGTCTTTTATTCATACATGCGAATTCATAATAAACTTGTATTTGGATAAAAATACTAATCTAGCATTTATTTATTTAAATTTCATTTATATGATCAGGGTCTTCCTCGGTTTTCATAACATTTTCTCCATTAGCAAGACCATCTTGTCCTTATCCCGACTTGGGTCTCCGAGTGACGTGTACCAGAGTCTTATAACGGATGGCCGAATTGCATGAAATTTTATTTGTAATTAAAAGAGGTACAATAACTAAGTGAATTCCTTACTCTCTTGGGCGTCGGTCCAACGCTCCATTGTGATCTCTTCATTGTCCATAAAGTGAGAGTGGCGGCCTCTAACTCGTGAATCATTTTGTCTGTTGGAACTCATTTTAATATCTCACTGTGATCTTTCCGAATTCTCCCCCAGACTGGTCTATTTATACTGCACCTTCTGCCCCGCAGGTGTGTCTGAACTATGAAATTTTCTCAATTACACACGTCATGGTGAGTCAGTGATATTATGAATTTCCTCACCTCGTTTTCAGGTCATTGTGTATAATGTTTGTGTTCGATGTATGCCAGATGTTTTCAGCTGACGTGGAATTTTTCTGCCCACTTATTGATTGACCTCGAGTAGATCGTGCCTTGCCACGTCTACTATTTATTCAAAAGGAATTTTATCGATCTGTATTGTTGGCTTCCGTTTACTTAATTGCTTCTAAGACAATTTTTGGTTGTTTATTCGTCGGAATTTGGATCTTATTTTATGTCCGAGATTCTTTAGGTTAGATAAATTTTGTTTATTTACACTAAATGAACTATTCTCGATTGTAGTTTCTCATCTAACAGAATCGAAATTCCTTTGTGATCCTTGCAGATCCTCAAAATTCACCGACGTCAAAGGATTCCTAATCTACATCTCCTCCTATTCGTTTGGACGCCATTCTTTGTTGATTTATGATTATCTTCTAATATACTTAGTGTGGTTATTATGCATTGATTGCTAGATTAGTTTTACTTGATTTTTTCTTTTTGTGGTTAATTAGCGTGTGTCTCTAAATGGGTGATCATTTAAAACGTTAATTCGGAACGTGATCTGCCTTTCGCCTGGTCGTGATTGTATTTTATGTCTTTTTTTCTTCTCCGGTGGTAAATTCGATTTGAATACATTATTTTCAGGTTCGTAATTTATCATATACCCATGTGGAGTACTATAATTTGTTAATAAATTTGGGTTGATTTTTATGCGGATAATTTCTATTACTGACTTATGTGGGTAATGTTATTTTATTCCATTTTGTCACTTTGACTGGGGTTGATAATATTTTGGGGTAGGCGTTTTGGATAATAATTGATCTTTATCTTTGGGGGTAATTTTGCAAGTTACGAATAGACTATTTAAATTAACAGATCAACTAGTTATAACGAAAATATCATTAACTAAGATAATAACACCATTTTTATTAAATTGGGCTATTTATTTACTATGACTAGATGCTGCGCGGTGACCATTTTCGGTTGTATTATTATCGGGGGTTAAGTTAATTTATATCGTTTGCGTCGATGTTAGTAGTGTCGGCCCTTCGTGTCATTTAAACACCTTTATCCACAGTTTTTTTAAGTCGTCCTAATTAGTTATTTGAATATAGTTAATCTCTCGGGCTTTCTCGTATGATATCTTGATTTTTATTGAGAATTTAGTTAGAGTAGTTTAGACATAACAATTATTTCCGAATTCTTTCCCTACTTCCTTCCCTTTATTTGACCTTAGGATAGTTATGTAAATATTATGAGAGTGCTCACCGAGCTACTCAATGTTTATGATTTTTAGCCGTAATGTGCAATGATTTTAATTTGGTCGAAATTATAGGAAAATGAGTGGTGGAGGGGTAGCCAAAAGACTACCTCCCCTCCTCCCAATTTCCCCTATGACGGATATCATTGACGTTTAGGCCCTGCGTTATTCACGCCGGAACCTTCACGGGCACAGGCTATTGGCAGATAAACTGCACCTACACAGCCTGAATTGTATGTTGATTTTACTTTCTTGTGGTGCGTGAGTGGCTGTGGGCCGGAAAAATTTCGACATATGCATTGAGTAGTGAAAGTTTTATTGGCATATAATAACGTTTGATAATTCATATTGTACATTCATCATTCATCAACGACACTATCATTCTTTCCCCACGCCGACGCCCAAACAGAGCTCTTACGAGGTTGTATAGACACGACGTGGAGAAAGTTTTCAAGCATTCCTCCACTTACATTTAGAATTCGATCTTTCACTGATTAGGACTGGTAAAACTGATTCTGTGCTAGTAAAAGCTACTTCAAGTTTATGAAAACTGATTGAGTGGTTAAAAACTGCTTAAAATTATGTGAAAATGAATCGGTATATATACCTATTGTACGACCCTAACCTTGCGTGTTAAATTTGATTTAGTAAAACAAAATTTGACCTTGTGATTTTCTAGTATATTCTATTCTTAATTTTATTATTTTTATAATTTAATTTGACAATTTATTTTTAATTTCTTAATTGAATTGTTTCCAATTCAAATTATTTAAGTTTTGTTCCATTTTTATGGATTTTCCATTATTTAGTAAATTGTCAAATTTCGGTCAAATTTTCGTGTTCTCATGCTATTTTTATGTCTATTTCGTGCGGATCTTGTTGCACTTTGTTATTATTTTAATTTATTTTTGTGTTTCTTGATTTTATATTTAATTGTTTTTCTTTCTCATATATTAGCATGGTTAGTTGGTGTTTTATGGGTCTGATTTTAAATCTGCATGTTGTATTTGCGTGTGTATTACCGATTCATTTAAACGATTCTCAAGGTCGTTTGTGTTCTGGCCCAACATCATTTCACTTGCAATTTATTTCTAATTTAATAATTATAAATTTAGTATCACTAATTTTCTACAGAAAATCGCATTGAGTAGTTTAATTTAAATTGTTGATTTAATAAATTAAATGTAATTTCACTTTATAAATTATTAAATATTTTTCCTTTCCATTTGTTAAATGGTAGTTGTTTAAATATTAAAAATTTATTTGAAATTTGAAAACTTTTATTCATCATTGAAATATGCACAATTTAGATGATTTAGTTTTACAAGCTGAGAATATTGCTACTAATTTGGAAGATGATGAAGTTCCTCATGTTCATCGAAATATTGAGCAACTTAGAAAACGAGGAGAAGCGTTTTCTAATAGAGCTGCTCAAAATGACATCAAAGCAGCAAAATTGTTAGGAAATAAAGTTGGATATGAATTGTCATCAGGATTGTCTAAAACATTAGAATCTTTACATGTTATACCTTCGTATGATGGAATATCTCATATTAATATTGAAGATATTCCCAGTTTTCTAAAAAACGAACGAGAAAATGCAATTCTTTCATCTATTAATCTAACTAAAAATAATGTAAGACATTAACTTTTTTTTGTAATAATTTATTGTCTTTAGACTTTAAATATAAGTTATAAGTTATGTGAGAAAACAAAAGCTGATTGGTGGAAAGGAGAAAAAAATAATATTCTTAATTTATTAGTTAACTCAGATAAACTTCCAAATTTATTAAATACAGCACTAAATAAGTCTGTCAATGTTTACACTGAAGAAAATCATCGTTTTATTAAGACAGTTTTATCTAAAGAAGAAATTCAATACGCAAGACAAATTGCATGCTATGTTGATAGTCTTGTGAATGGAAATGAGTTAAAAGATGATAAATCCCTTCTTCATTTGTTATTGCAGTCTGAATGTTCTCCTGTAAATAATACTCGACACTCCGAGTTCACAGAAATATCCCGTTTGTTATTGCGTTATTGTGAATTTCGACCGAATTGTTCAACTTTTGATTTAAGTATTGTTCGTGAAACAGACAGTGAATTGTCTAAGGGAATGGTTGAGGCCGCACTTAATCATTTAGAGAATGAATATTGGTTATACATCCAACAATTTATTCAAGAATTAATGTCAGTTGCTGTTGCTCGTAGTGATGAACAATATCATGTGGCATTCGTCGAAACTCAAATTTTACCAGAATTCGATGGAGGAAATCTAGAAGATGAAACTGTAATGGGAGTACCAGTCTGGCCGTTGCTATTCGTCTGCTTGCGTTCAGGCCATTACAGAGAAGCAGTTACGATCGCAAAGCAAGCTTCGAGCAATCTAGGTGAATTCCACGAATTACTAGAATTGTGGTGTAATGCTGGAACACTTTCAATTGAACAAACTCGAAAACTTGCAACTGAATATAAACGACACATCCGAGCCAGTTCTGATTGTTGGAAACGTCTTATCTACTGCTTGATCGCAGGGTGTGACGTAGATGACGTTCACAAAGACGTTTTAACAACTGTAGATGATTTCATTTGGCTGCGATTAACACATTTAAGACACAGCAACGCCATGCAAGAAGAACAGTTACAACAACAGAAATTGAAGCATGGCAGCAATATAGGGATAGAACAGTTCCAGTCGTTACTGCAACTCCAGAAATTGATTTCAGAGGAATATGGGGAATCTCATTTTTGTGCCAACAAAAATCCATTGACTTATTGTCGGATTCTCCTTCTTTGCCAGATGTTTGAACCGGCTTTGGCGTTTCTTACCCGATTTGACCATTTGAGATGTCACGCTGTCCATTTGGCCCTGGTTTTATGGCAATGCAATTTGCTTCTCGTCTCGACCAATCTTGACTCACCTTTATGTGAGTTTTGTTTCATTTAATTCATTCCGTTGTGATTTTAATGGCGGCAGATGGTGACGGGGGGGTTGACATGACCGTCTGTTATTATGTGCTGCTTAATTGATTCTCTCATTAACATTCAGTGAGCAAAAGTGACGAGGATCCTCAAGGCTTATCAAGAATCAATTTGATGCGTCTCGTCACGTTATACACTCGGAAATTCGAGTCCAGCCATCCGAAAGAGGCGCTGGATTTATTCTATGTCCTATCGAGTTTGCCCGGACATCAGGACGATCCGAATGGATTCGTTACATGCGCCAGCAGTCTCGCCGTTGAGAGCGTCTCATTGGAGTTGCTGTTCTCTCGCGTGATGGAGGAAGACGGTCGAACTCATCAGGGCTTACTGTCGAGATACGGCCATGTCGCTGACGATGTGCTGGAGGCGGTTTCCAAGCGGTTCCGACAGACCGGCCGTACTGAATCCGCTTGTGACGCGCTGCAATTGGCTGGGAAATATCAAGAGGCTGCGGCTGATCTTGCTGAATTGATCGCCAATTCGATATCTCTACCGAGTAGTCATCCGGATGTGTCCAGGCTGCAATCGAAGGCGGAATTCGTGCTCAGTCGGATGCCTGAGTCTGCCGAAGGGTCATTGTTGTCCTGTATTCTTACTATTGGTCGTTTCATATTCTCCAGTACGGAAGGGGATATTGAAGCTGCACTGGCAGCGTTAGATCGCACACAATTGCTACCGGTCAGCTCAGATTCTGGATCGATTCGATCTGCTATCGAGATGTTCAAAAATCTCCCGGAATTGGTCCGATCGATGTTTCCGGGGTTGCTCGTGTCTGCCATGCGTACTCTTCGTGAGGCTGTCAAAAATCGACAATATTCTCACGATTATCTTGTTGAGATTCGCAACCGAGCTTCCGCATTAATTACCTTTACTGGTCAATTATCGTATCGGATGCCGTCGGAAGTTTATGCAAATCTCAGCCAATTAGAACTTGAGATTAACTGATTATTTGTTGTATAAAATATATAGATGGGTTTTCGCTTCTTTTTCATAGTAATGATCTGTTTTCTTAAGTAAAAATATTTTCCGGTCTATTGAATATTTGTGAATAGTTTTGCTTTAAATGAAAAATATAATATTATGAGCAAATGTTTTCAACACTGCTATTTGTTTAATTGAACTAAAAAATTAAAAATTTCTTTTCTAAATTTGCTGTTATGTTATGTTCAAAGGTTACTTATCGACAATCTGTCTTACATGAATTTGTTACTAGTCAAATTTCTCTTATCACTTGTGATTTGTATCAAATTGGTAAGTAGTTATTATAATGAAGACTATTATGAAAGATTCCGTCCATCTTTCCGACGTGCGCCATTAGACATTGAACGTCATAATTATTTGTCTCGCATGATGGGCATTTTGTTCGATCCTAATCGCATAAAAACCCGACGAAATACATTTATCCATCAACGTGGCTGTCGAAAACGATGTAGACAAGTTGACATTGAAACAAATAAGCACTCGGTATTTAATCCGGATCAAAGGAATTCGCTTATTGAGGATTGGGCTAATGAAGCTTTACATCAAGATTCAGATTTTTAATTTTTTCAAAGTGGACAATAAATGTTTTGAAAAATTTTATTAATTAAAGCAATTTATTCACATTAGAAAATATCAGGATTTCGGAAAAGTCATTTTACGGGCGATTTACTATATCAATTTAGCTGCTTCTATGCTAGGTTATTTCTGATCTGTTATTCAATCTGCTATTTCCGTCGTGTCCGATAGTATTCTGCTTGCTTTTTCGTTCTGTAAGTTGACACTGGTAAAATTAACATGGCATCTTTTTATTAATTTTACTCATTTGTGAGGTTCTATCACTACCTCATTTATTACTTGAGCTGTTCTGTTTGTCATATCTTGTTAGGTAGCGGTTTTTTTCTCTTGTGTGGGTAAATGAACCTTCCGGTATAATTGCATAATCTTGCATTTCCTTGTTTTTTATCCATTACTTAATTCCTGTCTTTTACCAGGCTCTTTTCTGTTGGGGTATTACGAAAAAGCATAATAAAATCAATAAAGCACCAAGATGGCAAAAGCGCAAAATTAATTAAAAATTTACATAAATTTGATCGGGGGAAATTGATATGGTTGAACTCCAAATCGAGAGGCCAGTCCATAAATAATAATGAAAATTTAGTGAGGTGTCCCCAGGAAATAAAATAGAATAAAAACAAAGTAATTAAAAGATTTATTAATGGCTAATGGAAAGCGTGAAACAATATGAAACCCGAAAGATAGAAAAAACCCGGAGCGTAAAAAAATTAACCAGGCGCCACCTAAGTAGGTAGAAGTGAGCACACGATGAGTCATTGAACAAAGGAAATTTATAAAAGATTATACAAAGAATTCAAAAAACTTAGAAAAAGATGTGGAAGCAAAGAAATGAAAGTAATTTGGACTGAAGACTGCGAGAAATCATTTATTGAACTTAAAGAAAAATTAATAAATGCACCTATTTTGAAGTTTCCAGATTTCTCAAGGCTTTGATAGTATTGGTGCAGTTTTATCTCAAATTGAAAATTCTGGGAAAGAAAATGTTATTGCATATGAATCACACCCTATGTCTAAACACAAAGTTGGTTACTGCATAAAAAGGAAAAAACTTTTGGCAATATATTTTTTTACAGGGCACTTTAAGTATTATTTATATGGTAAGAAGTTCACACTTCATACGGATCATAAAGCATTAACTTATATGATGAAAACAACGAAAGCCATTACCCCACTATTCCAGACATGGATCAACTACTTAAGCAGTCTAGAAATAGGTTTTCAGTATAGAGAAGGAGAAGATCATTCAAATGCAGACGCATTATCAAGGAGTGAATGTGCCAAATACATTCAATGTCAAAAAATTCATAATGATCCAAAAATTCGGAAATTAAAGACTAAATTGTTAGCGATTATGACAGAAAACCCAGAAAATGAATGACAAAATTATTCGGCTGAAATTCAAGGGATTATACAAAGCTTAAATTTGAAAGACAAAACCTAATTCAATATAAAGGTGGAGTAATTCTAATCAACGATAATAAGATATGGGTACCGGAGTAGTGTGCTTTTAAGCGTTTCCAGCTCTCAACCCCACCCAAGATACCCGAATTTCTCAAATTTACAATTTTTCAAATTTTTCCAAATCTATGACTTTGGTAAATATGAAATATTAGAAACTTTCACAAGTCTTCGATTCCTCATAATGGATGCTCAATGGAAACGCTTTAAAACACACTACTTGACTACAGAATGATAAAAATAAATTTCTTAAATTTCTTATATTTCATAATTTTATAATTTCTAATTTTTTTAATTTTAAAAATATGGCAATTCGAGAAAAATATTTTTGTCAATCTTGTAATAAATATCTTTCAAAAGCTCTCAAAGCTAAACATGTAAAAACTAAAATCCACCACTGCTTGAATTTTTTTATTGAGTAATGTCCATATGGAAGAGTAGTAATTCCATCATTCATAATCCATCTTTTATCATCATAATTATCCAAAGTTGTTTTTAAAGATTTCTCAACATAAATTTCATGACTTTTTGATCTAAGATTATGAATTATTTCAATTTGTTTATCACTTTTTTTCTCAATACAATTTTTAAAATCATTAAATTTTATTTTTTTACTTGCAGATTTTAAACCCCTTTATTTTTATTTTCTTCGCCCTTGATCATTTTTAATGCATTTTGTTTTGATCTAATAACAACAATACTCAATATTGGATTCCCAGGTTTGTCATTTTTATATGTAAATATTTCTCCGAATTCATTTATTAAATATTTTAATTTTTAATTTCTTCAAATAAATCTCGATAGGGTTCATCTCGTTTAATTTCTAAAAACATTGAATCGGTATCCATTAAATGTAAATTTTATCTTGACAATGTGGTTTTAATACATCATAATACATTTGTAATTTTGATAATTCTAGAATACTGAACCCAACATACATTGGTTTTTTATGTTTTGGTATAATTTCCCATTTAAATAGCAACCAATTCATTTGAAAATCTTTCACAATCTTTAAATGTTGGTCTTGAAAGCATTTTAGAATATCCTATTAGATATTGAGGACTACTTGTTAATAAAATTATATTTACATATTTATCTATATTTTCCATAGTTTTACCAAAGAAGGAATTATTTAATTTATACAACATTTTACCAAATTCATTTTTGTTTGATTGCGTTTCTTTTCTATTTTTAATATTATCATCAATAAAACTTTTCATAAATGGTTTTAGTTCAAAACTAATAATATTATGAACTTTTTTCAACTTCATTCCTTGTCTCAAATAAAATTGTAAAGTTCTATAGTAGCGAGATATGAGGACTATGCACCGTGGATATTTGGCTTGAGAAAAAAACAGAGACCCCCCTAAAAAATTTTTTTTCTGGGGGGGGGTTTAATTTTTTAAACTATTTGTTTTAATGAATGAAATTTTTTTTAAAATTATTTGTTTTAATGAATGAAAAAAATTTTTTTTAATTATTTGTTTAAATGTTCAAAGTTAAAATTTTTAAAAAATTTTTCAATTCATGATAAAAAATTCTAAATATTTTTTCTCGATTAAAAAGCCTAAAAAATAAAAATTGGCTTAAATTGCCTATGATTGGTCGTACTGAGGAGTATTTTCGAATAAAATTGGCTCAAATCGCCTGTCGACTAAAAAGCCTAAATTATGTTTGATCGATTAAAAATCATGAATATTTTTATTTTTCATTTTATTTACTTTAATTATTTGCTTAAGTCAATAATATTATTTATTTATATTTTAATTATATTATTATGATTATTAAATTTAATTGTTTGTTTTAATGAACTGAATTAAATAATTATTTATTATTTTCATTTAATTATTTATTTAATATTATTATTATTTTTAATTAATTAATTATTTATTTTATATTATTATTTTATTATTTTATTTTATTATTATTAACATTTTTATTTATTTATTTTTAAAATTTAATTGTAAGTCTAAGAATAATTTTTCAATGTAAAAATGATAAATCATTGATAAATTTTGAATTGTAAAAATAACAAACTTTCAATCCATACAAATATTTTTATTGACAATAAAGATTAAATAAAAAAGATTAATTTTTCATTTCAAATCAAAAATATCGGAGTAACATGCTTTACGCATTTCGGCCAACAATATATGGATTGTTTGGTCACGTTTAAAATCGTGGCAACATGGACATACATTTGAACATGTTACTCTCATACTATCTTTACAAATGTTGGGCTATAAGCCATAATTTAAACAAAAAGGAGAAAATTGTATAAATTAAAACAAAATAATTCAGGTCATGCAAATTAGAACTAAAATAAAATAATTTGAATTAGAAATAAATCAATTATTTGTTAAAAAAAATAAATTGTCAAAATAAATCAAAAATTAAGAAAATAAAGTTAGAAAATACAAAGAAATTCTCAAGGTCAAATTTTGTTTTAATACATCAAAATTAACATGCAAGGTTAGGGTCACAGAATAGGTATATATACCGATTCATGTTCATATAAAAATCATCACTTTTACTCTGAGTAATCAGTTTTATCCTGAGAAATCAGTTTCGAAACTTAAAACCGTCTTAACAGAACTCGAACCAGTTTGATATTACTAACGCTATTCAAAACCACGAAGTTATCGAAGTAAGCAAGAATGACTTGCTGTTATTGTCATTGTGTATGAGATGAACCTTAACGAGAAATGGAACCAAAATTGGTATCTGATAAATATATATTATAAATATTATGAAACTTTTCTGTGTCGAAATTTTTCCGGCCCACAGCCACACACCGACAAGTTATTAAAATATCACATAAATAGTCGAGCTCGTGCCCGTGAGAGATCTCGCCGTGGGTAACGACGGACTCGAACGTCAATTCATTCACTATCATAGGGGTAGAAAGGAAATCGGGGGACCTAAAATATCATTATGTATCGGCTAAAATATTAACACAGAGTAATCCAGTGGGCACTCTTAAAATCTAATGTCAACATAAAATTTTCCTAAAATAAATTTAGGTTTACGGGAACGGGACTTGCGGAAATCGATGCATCGAACTTTTATTAATCTGAAAAGATCATTGGGATCTGTAAAGAATAAAATTAAACTGTTAATTAACAACTATGAGAAATAATAATATGACTTAAACGAAACCAGTAATTTCATTAACCGCAGGTCGACGAATTTAGATGGATTCCAACTAAATAAATAAGTGAATAAGATTATAAGATTTTCATACCTCACCAAATCGAGCATGGTACTATAATATACTAATAAATTCAAAGAATAAGACTGGCCGAAAGCTCGCCGAGCCATTATTTCCCCAAATCAACCCGTTAATAAATTTTGACCCAGAAGCAGTACTTTACCTACACCAGTAAGTCGTAAATAGATGTTAGAATTGTTTATTGCCAAATAGTGGATTCAATTTACAAAATATCACGAGGTCCCAGTCATTTAGTAACCAATTTTCGTTTAAGATAAAAGAATTCAAAATGCGTACCGACCCTCCCAATGATTATGAACCACACCCACGGTATAAATTGTCATAATCAAAAATTTAGTTGGTGTTATGGAATCTGAATAGAATTTGTGCCTTGATAATTTATTAGTTGGCACACCCTGCGTAATTCGAACCGAGACTTAAAATAATAACATTCCTAACAACAATTCTAGAAAATTTATTTGTTAGAACATATAAAATTTGCACGAAGCCACAAATGTGTACAGATGGGAGACCGAGAATCCCGCGCAGTATTCAACGATCTCTGGAGGAGGTTTGAAAAAACGATTCGATAAGGCCGAATGTTTCCGAAAGGTTGTTTTCCGGACAACGTGGAATCTAATAAATTTAAATAAATTATCCGAGAAATGATAAAAAAAAATTAAATCAAACCTATACTAATGCACGAGTGGAGGTAAAATGGATACCGAGCAATGGCAACTGAACTAATTATGGCGGATCGGCCCACGTTTAGTATTAATATACCAGAATCTCGAAAGAAAATAATATTGATTAAAAATTTTCCGACTCTTTATTAAGTCGACAGAACAATGGCTAGAAACTCTACTGCTGGTGACTAGAGTGTGAAATGTAATACTGCACCCCCAGCAAGTTGACAAAAATAATTCACTGAGGAAGGAAAATTCATGACGTAGCCAGTAGTCAGAAAATCATCTGCTATCTAGCGATCGATAGTAGGAGTGGGGAAGAGACCACCCCCCATAATTGGCCAGGAACGTCGACGTTGACACGTGGTGGTACACACCTACAGACCTCACGAGTATAAATGGCCAGCAAAATTGTATACGTCGTGTAATTACTGAAATATTAAAATGACAGCAGCTTCAGCGAATGAACCCATGAAAATGAAGGAAAATTCTCTAATTAATGATTCAAATCAACGAGCACCGGAGAAGTATAACCATCGAACCTATGGAGTTTCGGATCACGGACGAAACCACCTTGCTGCGCAGCGTTCTATGGCAGGTAAGGCTACCCAAGTCATGTTTTAATGTCAATAAAAATTTATGTCATAAATTGTTATGTTAATTCCTTTTTTGTACAATTGAATATGACGATTCAGTAATTCCGAAAACTCCTAGAAAAAATAACTGCTTCAACTACTAGATTTATCCAATAATTAAAATTACCATTGAGTCATCAGGAACTTTTGTAGCCACGTCGATAAACAAATCGTGAACCACATTTCGTTCAGAGTAAGATTTCGAGGATAAGAGCGAGCAGTAAAATAGTGTCGAGAGTTCGCGTCGAAATAATTCCAAATGTATAATGGCATTCTCCAATGTACATGAATCTTCTAGAGTGTGAAATTCCTGATGTCTCCGTAATTATCTAAGTTAATTTACCTAGTTGATCTTAACTGAAATAGTGTTCAAATCCTCCCTTGAAGGTACAAGTGATCACCACTCAATGCGACCCATTCTTAGATTGTGATTAGGAGCTGGAGGGAATGGAATATTACATTTATGGCTTTCGATACAATGAAACTGTCGACTCTATGCTGTTTTACTATAAGCGAAAGGAAAAAGTTAGTGAAAATTTCATTAGCACTACCATATTGAGAGAATCAAAATTAAGACCACTATTATGGGATATTCTAGATCATTTCCCACATAAGCACAATTTTAGAAGGGAGTATCTCTAACTTACATAGATGTTGTAGTTAAACCTGAACGATTATAGTTTTGCTTATTCAAACAAATTGGATTTATATGTCCCTGAAATTTAATTTAGAAAATTGGCTATAAATGTATATCGATCATTGATAAGAAGGAAATTAATAAGGACTAATAATCTTTTAATGTCGTTTCGACAGGCACCCAGGCCCATGATTGGGAAGATGTAGACCGTACCACGCTGAGGGTACCGACAAGATTCGCTGGAAGGTATCGTCAGGCCTTATGGGACAGGGGCTACACAATATCAACGTATGGGATCCCCGAGTGGCCGAGTAGGAACAACAATGGATCGGAAACCGATATAGAGCTTCCTAGCATACTCATCAAGAGGGAGCCGGGCAGAAACCCAGCCCGAGAGATCCGGCAGAAGGCGGAAATTGAACTGCACAGATTGGAGCAGCTCGAGTGGCACTACCGATTTCTCGCGAATCGGCAAAGAGAACAACTTGCAAGGATCAACCGAGATATCGCAAGCGGGCGTATCCCTAGTTCAGACGGGCACTTTCCCGCCTACGGAGTGGCCCATGATCACCGAAACCCGGCCCTCCTGGACAGTGACGCACCGGTTCACTTGCTGGTGCTGAAAGGTCTCCTCCAACCAGATATACGAGATATCCTAGAGGATCGGGTGTCGAGGAGCACGCGTACTCGCGACGACGTTTCGTGGATGAACGGCCACACGACCATTGAACATTTATTCTGTATGTTATAGTTGTAATAAACTCATTGTATCAGCAACTTGTTTTTGTTTTCTTAGTAGTTTAAATTACAACGATGAATAAGGGAATTGAATAAGAAAACGCGAGAAGATTTCCCTGAATAAACGAGACCAGGAGTGATGATGGAATAGGAATGAAGTGTTACTCTTTTATTAAAGATAAAAATTCTTTTGTTTAGTCGCCCGAAGCTTATCTTATATTAATTTTATTATTCAGGTGAAACTATGAACGATGCTATGCAGAGAATTAGTAAAGAACTAGAGAGTCTCCGGAAAGAAAATGTCAACTTAGGTCAACAGTGTATTCAGTTGAGCCGTGAGCCGCAGAGAGTCAAGGCTACTTGGTCCGAACCGACTAGGGTAAAGCAACTCTACAAGAAGATTGACGCAGCACAGAAGGGCTGGCAGGAAGAGAGAGCCCTGAACCAAGCCCAGAAGGTCCAAATACGAGGGCTGGAAGTAGCCGTAGCGGCGGTCCAGGAGATACAGGCCGTCACCTACGCTCTGGTGTTTACCCCAGCCCAAGTGGCCTACCAGAATGCAACCAATTCGGCGCAACCGTCGTTCCAACCAAAATCGCGCGCAAGACCAGGACGAGCCGAGAGGAAAAGACAGAAACAAGACAAATTGCGAACGAGACAGAAATAAATGTAAATGAGCGATATATGAACAAATAAAATTTTTCTCGTATTTAGTTTTCTTTGACTTCACGATGGGAATACAGTACTATGATTCTATGAAGGGTAAAGACAATGCGATGCAAAGTCGAGTGAGTAAGGGACCTAAAGCATATAAGACGAGCATAGACCTTCTAACGGTAGCTCACTGAACCAGCTGTAGACCGAGTCTTAGCAGTTTTTGTAACAAAGCTCACCTTTGACGGTCATAGAACCATCGGTTACAGTACCAACGTTGCTTAGCAACGGGTAACCAGTGGCAGACAGATAGAATTATATGATTGGGGTCAAGGTCACATCGATCACCTATAACTCCACAGCTTGTATAAATATATATTACGAAGTTACAGTTTTGTTATTTTGATTTTATTCTGGATGGTCGTGGAATCTTTTGGTGCCATCTCTAACATATTTTAAATGTAAACAATATGGAACCGGTTGGTTGAAAACAATAGGTAGATTTGCATTACCTATTCTTAGATGTATAGGCAATTTCGGTATGAAAACGGCAAATGACGTAATAAATAATAATTCTGATTTTTACCTGCTTTAAAATCAAATGCAATATCTGAAATTATAGAATCTTTACCTAGTGTTATGCAAACTTTACCTAGTGTTATTAATAAAGTAATTGATGTATTTAATCATGAAAATGAACAAAAATGAGGGACACTTAAGCGTCGAAAGATTATGAAGAAACATATAAACAAAAGAATGAGAGGATTTGGAACTATATTTTAAAAATGATTAGTGCAAATCTGAATTATGTCTTTTTGATAGACCATCCGCTCAAGCCGTAATTGAACATCGTTCATTTGAAGATATTTTCCCAATGAATTCAATAACTGATGCTGGTACCTCTTCGATTCAATTTTACATAAACGAATCACAAACAGAATATTTAGATTTGAACGATACTTTGTTATATATTCAGTTGAAAGTTGTAAATAGCTTAGGTGAAAATATTACACAAGAAGCTGACGTAACAGCAAATAATTTCTTTTTTCAAACTCTTTTTAAAGATGCTGAATTAGTTTTTAATTCTACTAAAATTGAAGGAGAAAATGATAGTTTTGCACACAAACCCTAATTGAAACTATTATAAATTATAATCAAGATACTAAACATACATCTTTAGGGGGAATGGGTTACACTGAACATGATCTTATGCGAAAAACATGGATTGCAAAATCAAAAGCATTTTCATTATGTTCACCATTCCAATTTGATTTCTTTGATCAACCGAAATATTTATTACCAGGTGTTAGTGTCCAAATTAAATTAACAATAACAAATCCAGAAAAAAGTCTGACATGTACTAAGTTTGTACATAAAATAGTATTGCTAGATGCAAAATTAATGGTTAGAAGAGTTCATGTTGAACCTTCTGTTAATTGTCAAGTATGAAGTAAGAAATTTTATTAATAATATATTTTTTAATTATTATTAGTTCTATTCAGATTGATTCTATTGGTAAAAAATTATTGGTAAAAAATTATTTGATTGTAAATACTCAATCGTCTAATCTCAGTGGCGAACATTGGCTTGCAATTTATGTGAAACCAAATAAAATAAATGTATTTGATCCAATGGGTTTCTATTATTCCCCTATATTAATTAATAAACTAGAATCAATGTTAATTCCAATTGAATACAGTCGAATTCGTTATCAAAATCCGATGACAAAATCATGTGGACAGCATTGCTTAGCTTGGTTAAAAACATTGAAAAATAAATCAATTTATTGAATAAAGTTTCTTTACAAAATTGTTTTTTAATTATAAATGTAATTAAAAATGAATTATGTAATACGTATTACTTTTAAAGGATTAAGTTCAGAGGATTATATGTATTTAAATGTTTTTGATGTTATGTAATTAAGTACGTTTTATAAACTAAATTTTAATTGGTCGATCATGTAACCACTTACATGTTTGTTAATATATAACTGAATGCATTTTTTAAAAAATTCACTTTTATCAATTACCAAACTTTAGTAAGTTTTTTATCATATTTTTAATTATTTTTATTTTTAGAAAATGGAATTTGTCAATAATATAATTAAAGATTTAAAATTATTAATAAAAATGATCAACAAAAATGTTCAAAATGTTAAAACTCCGAGTCGCAAAAGTAAAACAGTAAAATGTAAGTACTATTAAATTTTTACTATCATATCATAATAATAAAATGATAATCAATTATATTTGAATTAAATTTAATATTAACATTTTATTAATTTAAACACAATAAATTCAAAATAATATGATAAAAAATAAAAAACTAGGACGAATAAAGTTAAATAAATTTTATTTAAATACATTTAGCTTCAATAATTTTCCAAATTGGTCGAATAGTCTGGTTTCCTTCTTTATATCCTTGAATTCTTATTTTAATCATAAAATGTTCATTTTCTTTTTTATTTTCATAATTACATTCTTTTTCACAATTCATAAAAGTGAATTGTTCATTAAAACTAATATCTTTGTTGATGGCTCGTAATAACTCTGTTATATTTTTTCGATCAATTTCACCAATTTCACCAACTTTCATATTATATAGGCTTTGTTTCAATGTTGTTGGTTCCTATTAAAATTTATTAATAATATTACTTTTAATAAAAATACTTACTCTAAATGAATAGATGATTGGAAATTTTAAATATTCCATTGAATATTGTAAATACATTATTGGTGAATTTCTGCTTAAACTGATAGCATTTATGGAATTTTAAGAATTAACTTGACAGCTTCTTTTCTAACCGAGGTTTCTATAAAAACAATTAATGAATAATTAAATACTATGAAAACCATTTTATTCATTTTATGATTTAAACTATTTTAATCTACTTATATAAGATTTTCAAAATAAAATTAACCAATCAAATTCATTTATTCATTGTGTGTAAATTTAATTTAATGTTTAAATTTTAGTTATTTATTTTAATGATTTTTAATGATTTATTTTAATGATTTTTAATGATTTATTTATTTGATTTTATGATTTATTTTTAAATTTTTCTTTTATTATAACAGGTAACCTTTACCCAAATTTTTGCAATTCTCCTTGTGATACAATTATGGAGAATTATTATTCTCATATCTATAACCACATCACCTATTATATTTGTCCCACGTGTAAAACCACCCATAAAATGAATTATACCGACTTTTATTTAAACCATAAGGAACATTTAACACAGTTTAACTGTAAGCGAAAATATATTTTTATATGCTCATTATAGGGGAGGTGATGTGGTTTTAGGTAACAGTCCAGAAGAATTTTCGGAAGTTAATGAAGAATATGACGATTATGAAGAACTTTGAATGAATAAATTATTTGAAAAAATTCTTTGTTTTTGTATATTTTTGTTGATGTTTAAAATTTGTATGTTTTTAAGTTAGTATTATTTTTTATTAAATATTAAAAAATGTCAAAAGGTAAATCGTGTATATTTAAATATGTATTTTATTTTATTATTTATTCTTTGAAGTAATTTTAAAGAAAATTCAGGAACTTTATCCAAGAATTAAAAATACGTTGGATTATTGCGCACCAGAGTTTCTCGCAACAAAAATTTACCATTTCACAAGGATTAACATTGAAGAACTTCTCGAGATTCACTATGACAACGTCCAGGGATCTTGTGACAGATGTGTTGCAAATTGCATTGTTTGTAAAGATAGTATGAGAGCAACATATTCAAATGGATGTCCATGTTGCCACGATTTTAAACGTGACCAAACAATCCATATATTGTTGGCCGAAATGCGTAAAGCATGTTACTCCGATATTTTTGATTTGAAATGAAAAATTAATCTTTTTTATTTAATCTTTATTGTCAATAAAAATATTTGTATGGATTGAAAGTTTGTTATTTTTACAATTCAAAATTTATCAATAATTTATCTTTTTTATATTGAAAAATTATTCTTAGACTTACAATTAAATTTTAAAAATAAATAAATAAAAATGTTAATAATAATAAAATAATAATAAATATAAAATAAATAATTAATTAATTAAAAATAATAATAATATTAAATAAATAATTAAATGAAAATAATAAATAATTATTTAATTCAGTTCATTAAAACAAACAATTTAATTTAATAATAATATAATTTAAAAATAAATAATTGACTTGATTAAAACAAACAATTAAATTTAATAATAATATAATTAAAATATAAATAAATAATATTATTGACTCATGATTTTTAATCGATCAAATATAATTTAGGCATTTTAGTCGACAGCCGATTTGAGCCAATTTTATTTTTATGGGATTTTAAGTATGAAAATATATTTAGGCTTTTTATTCGATATTTTTAGGTTCTTTAATCAAGTTTGAGTCAATTTTATTCGAAAATACTCCTCAGTACGACCAATCATAGGCGATTTAAGCCAATTTTTATTTTTTAGGCTTTTTAATCGAGAAAAAAATATTTAGAATTTTTTATCATGAATTGAAAAATTTTTAAAAATTTTTACCCGTTGCTAGGCAACGTTGGGACTGTAACCATGGGCTTTGAGGTCGCCAAAGGTGAGCGCAACGTGGGAACTGCTCTGGCCCGACCTCAATCTGGATCCAACGCACTACTGTTAGAAGGTTTATGTGCGATTTGTCACCTTTGTCCCTTTCCGATGATAAGAAATTGTAACAGTGATTACGACTGGCTGGCTGAGTGACATCATTGCCTAACTATGTAATTTCAAATTGTTAACACTCAGAAACATTTATTATTCAAATACGACATGCACCAATTTTTATTCAACAGTTAAAAAAACATTTGTCACACAATTCACGCATTTACGTCATTTATTCGAATGGCTCGTCTTTTTGCCCGTTCAGCTCTACCCGGACGGTCTTTAGTTGGCTTGGCTGCGGGCTTCGTAGTGGAATTAGCCTCACGATAAGCTAATTGGGCCTGGGCAAAAACTAGACGGTAGATCACTGCTGCTCCTTCTTGACACACAGACAGCGCCACCTCTAAGCCCTTGATTTGTGTCTTCAAGCTTTGGTTGAATTGTTTTTCATCGGCCCAACTCTTCTGCTTGATTGTTAGTTTCTGGTACAGATGCTTGGCCTTGTTCGGTTCCATCCAAGTGCTTTTTATTAACTGTACATCGGCCGTTAGTTGTAGGATTTGTCGATGGAAATCTTTGACGGTCCGTTGGGCCTTGGCTAATTCGTGCTGTAGGATATTGTGGGAGTTCATTTCTACAATAAAGGAAAATTAATTTCGCCAGTAAAAGGAGGTTCTTAAATTTATAACGGGACTTATGCCTTATAGCGTCAGATTATAATTTAGATTGTTCGTTTTGTTAAGTTATTCATTCATAACCCTATAACAAGGAATAAGTTAATTGCATATCTATTTAACTACATAAATGCAACAATAAAACTAAAAATGAACTAACTGACTATCTATTTAAATTCATAAAACAATAATTATAACGACAGGCTTAATCGTTCACTCATATCGATCATAGTTGGTTCGCGAGGGTTCTCAGGCATATGGATGCCTGCGATGGACGTTTGGCTCTTCAAACCCATGTCTACTCCTTTTGGTCTGTGAATTGTGCGGGGCTACTGTATCGTTATCTTCCATTGGCCGATTTGATCTGGAACCGTTCTGATTTGACGAAATATTGTACGACGGAGCATACCCGTCCGTACTTGGGATCAACCCTGACGCGATGGCACGATTGATCTCGTCCAGATATCGTTGAGCTCTTTGTACCTGTTGGGCCGTCTGCCGTTGGTGTTCCTTCAAGCGGGAAAGGAGGTGTTCCGCCTGGCTTCTTATTTCCCGCGCCGGGTTCCGGTCGAGTTCCCGTTTAATCGCCACGTATGGCAGATCCATGTCCTTTCCAGTGTGTCGATCCTCTCCGTGGAATTCTCGAACCGGCGAGATTGAAAATCTCGCGTCCCACAATACCTGCTGGCACCGTGCAGCTGAATGTGCCGGAAAGCGAAGTGTGACCCGGGACGCGTCAATCCACGAGTCCCTTGAAAACTATAATTAACATATGGTACAGTTTAACATCACTACTTTGGTGTGGGAGGTAGGTTGGCAGT
Organism: Schmidtea mediterranea; assembly: GCA_022537955.1. Classification (NCBI taxonomy): domain Eukaryota; kingdom Metazoa; phylum Platyhelminthes; order Tricladida; family Dugesiidae; genus Schmidtea; species Schmidtea mediterranea. The sequence continues at coordinate 257,656,433 of CM039679.1, forward strand.
CTAACGCGGGGTCACGCGAATAGAGTCCACTTATGGGTTTCATGGGACGCGTGCCTTGTTTAAGAAAGAAAAAAAAATTGGTACAGTAAAATACATGTGCGGGGTTTTCGGTTTGCTGATTTCCTAGATCAATGCGTCACTTGTTTTCCTAAGAGAATATGGCACCTGGACTTTAACGAGTTATCTGGACCATCTTATGGTTAGGACCCTACGTAGTAAATTAATTTGAGGTATAAAATTTTTCCTGCTAATTTCGGCATTTCTCTACTGTTGAATGAAGTGAATCTTTTAATCCCCAAAAACGTGGAGTATGAATAACGGACGCAACGCCCTCAAATTTAGTCGAACATTCAGCTCATAAGAACGTAACCGTATTCCCTGAAGTTTGATCAAAATGTGGGATTATAATTGAGTTATGCTTTAAATCTTTCCCACTCGTATTATTATTACTCCATAAAATGTTATTTGAAATATATAAAAAAAAATAAAATTCATTCATTTGGTTCGTTTCTTTGGGCCATCGGAGAGCTAATAAAATATACTCTAAATTTACTCATTCGTTTTCGGGACAATTCAGATAAGAATATTCCTTAAAACACTTTTAAATTCTATATGTTTAAAAGACAAAAAAAAATATAAAATATATCATTAATTTATTAATTTGTTTTACCGTTCCTTAGAGAACTACGAATTTAATATCGTTAGAAACATAATCATGATTTATTAAAGTTACATTCATAAGTGAATCCTTCGTTTTGTTTTTCCCTTTAGATAAACAGAAACCTGTTTCCAAAATTATACGCTGGATTTGCTAGCTCGTCCTCAAAGAATAACGCAGATAAGATATTATTTAATTACCATTACGAATCATTAAATATTAGTCCCAAAATGCATTGGTACATGGATAATTTAACCCAGTGACTTACTGTTGTTACATCAAGACAAAGAAAAATCTGATCATTAGCCAGCCCAAAGTTGAGTGCTCTCTCGTTAGATCCTATTAATTCGGTAGTGGTGGAATTTATCATTTTCCAAATTTATTTATTTCGTTAAGGGTAGGCATTTTTTGTTCCCGAAGCTTTCATGTTTGATGATTCCAAATCTAATTTAGCTTTCAATCGTGTTTTATTATCGAAATTTACCCAGTTGCTAAATATTCGTCACAAAAAAAATAACGTTTAACTTAATAAATGACATATTATAGACTTATATTTTATTTTTAACAAAACTCTTACAATACGTGGTTTTAAGACAGGTAAATCGCATAGATGAGGCATATCTTGATGGTCAATACTTAATCTCCGATTTCTGGTGAAGCATAGTTTGTGAGTACAGTAGGGTGGCGTGGATAAACTCACTACTCATACGATACCGGGCGTGGAGTTGGGTCTTTGAGCATAATTAGGACTGGCGGTCGACAATCACCTCATAATTTAACGCCATGGCCGATTATATTGTGTTATTATCACGTGACTCTAGTATGTAGATGTCAATTTGTGGTCTTATTTTTTAGTAGTATTTTCAATTGCTTGTAGTTATGAAACTTTATGATGAAAATATGAAATGAAGAACTTTAATGAAGAATATACGTTTATGCACCGAAGCTTTTATCCAATTTAGATGGTAATATCTATTTATTTTCTTGCCCAAAGCCAAAACATATCGCAAGGTAGTAAAATCAGACTCACTATCGAACTGTGTAAGTGCGGTTTCTCCGCCCATAGTCGTGCCCGTGAAGGTCTAGTTGTGCGTAACGACAAGCTCGAACGTCAAATCATAGAACTAAATAGCAAAAGAAGGTAGCTCGAGAGCGGGTCTTTTGGCTCAACTTTCTTACAAACAATTTCGATAAAATCGACATAAACTTTCAAACAACATTTTGCTCAAAATCACTAACACCGAGTCGTCCAGAGGGCACTCATTAAATACAATGTGAATACAAATAGATCCAAAGGACAAAGAAAGGAAAAGTGTAGCGCGGAAAATTGCGAAATCGTTGCAACAGTTAAAATGAAAAGCCATCGAAAAAAGATTAATCCGAACGACCAAAGTCACGAAAAGGGATAATTTAGATAATATTTAAGAACTAAATAAATAAATAATAATAATAATAATAATAATAATAATAATAATAATAATAAAAATAATAAAAAGAATAATAATAATAATAATAATAATAATAATAATAATAATAATAATAATAATAATAATAATAATAATAATGAATATAATGTTAATGGTAGTAATAAGAATAATAATAATAGTAATAGCAGTAAAAATTGACAAGATCAATACATATAATAGTAACGATGATAATACTAGTAACGACAATAGGGAACATAGTAGCTATAATAAAGATAAGGGTAAGAGAGGTACTGTGAGGATATTTAACATAACAAAGGGTGTACAGGCGATGGTAAAAATCGATAATACGAACAACGATAAGAACGACTATGTGAATGGAAATAACAATGAATAATATAGCGGCATAGATTAACATTTGAAAGAAATAAGAGAAGAATGGGACCTAAAAATCGAAATCGAGCACAGGCCTTCTATCGGCAGCTCCTTGGACCCACGGATCGTTCGGTCAATTATATCATTAGTAATATCAATCACTTTTTGCGGACGATCCACCCACTCGAACACAGTTCCAACATTGCTTAGCAACGGATGCCGAATGGTAAGCAAAAATATTTGTAAAGGGTTGTCTGGGTAACAACCATATACTTTCAAAATCTCAACACTTAGAAACCCACCAAATTTTAGGATTATGTGAACCATAATTTAATCTATCATCAGGTGAATTAAAAGTTTAATAAATTTCAATATCATTTTTTTGTCTAAATTCTTCTAATATTTTATTATAAAACTTTTTACTATTATCAACATATAATTTTTTTGGAATTCTATCTGGGGTTTCTTCAAATAAAAACTCAAATCCTTCTTTAATTGAATTCACTGTTTTATTTTTTAATGGTAGAACCCAAGCATATCGAGTATATAAATCAATAATTGATAGAATATATCTGTAATTTTTATTATTTTTAGGATTTATGGTTTCAATTAAATCTGCTGACCAAATATCATCTTTATTGAAAACTTTTATATTTAAATATTTTTTAGGTTTTCTATATTCTTTGTGTAACTCTTTTGCAAAAGCTTCTCGCTGGTGTAACTCATTCGCTAGAGTAGTATTTTGATTGTCTGAGTTTGTTAATATTTCTCCACCTAACATTATTTTTGTTTTCATTGTTATTATTCCTATTGCTCTTGAAAATCTTTCAGAAAAGGTTGGATTTTGAATATCATTTAAATCTTGAATCAAATCAATATCTGCTTTTTGACGAGAACGAATATCCTCTTTACGATACGCTATGTAATGTTTTAAAGCCGCTGCGGCAACACGATTAAATGGTTCTATTCGCAATCAAAAGAAAATTGGAAAGTCTTTCTTTTCGTCGAATTTGGGAATTTATGTATTGATGACAACTAATAAGTATCTCATTTTATTTTTTGATTTATTTAAATATAATGTTTCGTTATTTCAATGCCTTTTTAATTTTTATGCATATTAAATATTACTTTTAAGATTCATAAAAGAAAACTGATTAAATGTAAACTAAGAAAGATATAATTGAATATTACTTATAAGATTTCATAAAAGAAAAATACTTAAATATAAACTAGAAAAATATAATTCAAGCAAAGTGATTTTCCTGTTGAAAAAATTTAATTTTTATTTCTCCTCTTTTTGGGCAGCCGGCATTGGTTTATCGAGAACCTACATAGACACTTCTCCTTTGACCGGAATCTCCTTCGGTTATGGGGATATGTAATAATAAAATATTAATTAAATTAGTATAATTAAAGATAAAATAATCAAAATCAATGATTGAAAACACAATTATGTTGTAGGATTTAGTAAAATGTTTGGATTTCAGATATGGATTTTCTTTGAGCTCCGTCTCGTTTTCTCGATTGGTTTCCGAGTGGCTGTTTTTTCCTCGATACTCGAAATTTAATAAAATCAAAATAATTATAAAATTCGCCGAAAAAAATAAGGGTAACAATTAAAGCAATTGTCAAATCAATAATTTCCATATTTTCAATTAGTGGTAAATTTCTAGGATTATTAATCTCCTTCTAAAATAGTTCACTGCGATTGTTTCTCCCAGTATTTGAACAAATTAATCCTGGTCATCGTGAACCTGACCCAGCTTCCAAAGAATCTTTTTAAAATTAATAATAATAATTTTTTTTTTAAAAATATTCTGCTTTCTTTCTTTCAGAAATAAGAAAAATAGTTAAATTCTTTTTAGTAAAATTTTACTTCATTTAAGTAGATTCACAATTTATAATTAATACCTGATCACTAATTCGGTTACTAGCTCCATGATGTTAGCTGACAATACGTTGAGTTGATGTTGAATTCTTTCTTTCTTGACGTTTTTTTGCAACAATAATTTTTCTTTCTCTCTTTATTATTATGTGGTGGGTTTCTGGGTGTTGATATTTTGAAACTATATGGTTGTTACCCAGTCAACCCTTTACAAATATTTTTGCTTACCATTCGCACCCGTTGCTAAGCAACGTTGGAACTGTGTTCGAGTGGGTGGATCGTCCGCAAAAAGTTAGCGCTATTGCTAATGCTATAATTGACCGAACGATCCATGGGTCCAACGAGCTGCCGATAAAAGGCCTGTGCTCGATTTCGATTTTTAGGGTTTTATTAGTCTCCTATCACCTTCGAATGTTAACCTATACTGTTATATCATTTATCATTATGTCCATTCGCTTAGTCCTTCTTTTGGTTGTCCGCGTTGATGATTTTTCTATGGCCTGTAAACCTTTCATTATGTTAAATATACACAGTATCTCTCGTACCTTTATCCCTATTATAACTACAATGGTCCCTATTATTGTTACTAGCATTATCATTGTTACTATGATATGTATTATCTTTATTAATTGTTACTACTATTACATTTATTATTATTCTTACTACTATAATTACCATTATATTTATTATTATTACTACTATTATTATTATTGCAATTATTATTATCATAATTATTATCCTTAGTATTATAAGTACCATGATTATTATTATTATTATTATTATTATTATTATTATTATTATTATTATTATTATTATTATTATTATTATTATAATTATGATTTTTATTACCGTTATCCTTACTATAATCATTATTGTTAAAAAATTTTTGTGTAGGGATTCGTCATTTTTCCTCGGCTTAAAAAAAATAATATACTTTGCTTATATAAAAATTTAACCGTAATCCATCCTTAATTTACAGTTTTTGACATAGTATTTTCCTTGAGTCGAAAAATTTTAGCAGCGTACCGCCCTTATTTTACAGTTTTATAAGAATATTATACTAACAATTGAACAACATTCCACTTTTACTTTACTATTTTCAATAAGTATTTTAATTAATTCGAAAAATTTGAGCACCGTCCGCACTTATTTTACGGACTTATCCGGATATTCTATCAATTATTGAGCCGTATTCTACTTTTACTTTGCTATTTTTGATAAGTATTTTAATTGATTCGGAAATTTTGAGCAGTGTTCCGCGCTGATTTTACAGTTTTATGATAAATGTTTTAACTATTTCTGAAAATTTGCGCAGCGTTCTGCCCATATTTTCCATCTCAATTCAACATTTATTTAATCATTATATATCATTCAAAACATTATTTTTCATGATTTTGGTCGTTCGGATTAATCTTTTTCCGATGGCTATTCATTTTAACTGTTGCAACTATTTCGCTATTTTCTCCGCTACTTTTTCCCTCTTTTTGTTCTTAAGATCTATGTATGTTCATGTTTTATTTAATGAGTGCCCATTGGACTACTCGGTGTTATTGATTTTGAACCGAATGTTGTTAAAATATTTATGTCAATTTTATAGAAATTAAGTACAAGAAAGTTGAGCCAAAAGACCCACTCTCAAGCTACTCTCCTTCGCTATTTAGATCAATGATTTGACGTTTGGATTCCGGCGTTCTCACGCCGGAACCTTCACGGGCACGAACTATTGGCGGACTTACACCGCACTTACACAGTTCAATAGGGTGTATTATTTTGCTATCTTGCGATATGTTTTGGCTGTGGGCCGAAAAAGAAATGAATGAAAATCACCAGATCAATTGGGTAAAAGCTTCGAATGTGAGAAATAATTGTCGAAAGTTTGTAAGCATATAATAGAAATTCACAGTAGCATAATTCATAATTCATCATATATTAAAAATTTGTAGTAGCATAATTCATAATTCATCATATATTGAAAATTCATAGAAGCACAATTCGCAATTCATAGCATTTAAAGCACCGGTTTACCAATCAACAAGTTCGCAGTCATCCATGCAGTTAGCTGCAACTCACACCACTACGATCAGTTTCCAAGTGAGACTGAAAATCAATATTTCAACCAAGTTGAAAATAATACTGCCAAGTAGTTGTGTTAATTTGTGAAAACACATCAGTATATATACCTATAATTTGGCCTTAACCTTGCGTGTTAATTTTATTGCGATTAAACAAAATTCGACCTAGAAATTATTTTTGTTATCTAAATTAAATTTTTATTAATTTCATAATTTAAATTGGTCATTTATTTTTAACATTTTTAATTAAATTTATTCAGCCAAAAATATTTTGTTTTTATTCATTTAATTCATTAATTTTTACTTTTATATAGATGGTCATTTTACGGTCAAATTTTCTTGTTATTATGTTATTTTTTATGTAAATTTCGTGCGGTTCTTGATGCATTTTGTATTTATTTTATTTTACTTTTATGTTTTTGATTTTATATTTATTTATATTCTCTCATATTTTAAAGTGTTTAGTTGGTGTTGTATATTGTATTTTAAGTTATCTTGGAGCTGGGTTTTCGTGCTGTATTACTGATGTATTTAAACAATTCTCAAAGCTTTTTTTGTTCTGGCCCAACATATGTATGTTTTTTATGATGTTCATTACTCTTCCTTCTTTTCTGAGTCATATATTTTTCTTTTGTTTCTGATTATTATTTAGGCCTTTTTCGTGACCAGTTGCTCTCACCGAGCGTCTGGCGATGAAATTCTCGGAGTAGAGAACTGACCCGACAAATTGTCATTTACTACGGTTACCTCCACACCTAAGTACTGGTTTGATAACCAGTTTGGTAAAAAATTATTTTCTAGCTTGCATGCATGCGGTTACTCTCGATATCATATGGTTAAAAGTCATGGACAATAATTAATAATAATAATATCTATAATAGAAATGATAATCAAATTCTGTTTTTTATAAAATTGATCGGTCATTATGAATCGTGTGAGAATTTTATCATGCGACATGGAAAACGAAGCTTTCATGCGACTTGGTCGATACGAGAAAATAATTTTTAAACAGAGAATAAATATTAATTAAAATAATTCAAAGAATAAAATATATGTTATTTCAAGAAAATCATTTGACCCAAATGGTCTACATAAACGGGGTATCAAATTTCCTGGATTAATTTCCTAAGAATTTTACAGAGATTTCGTTTCGAAATCTTCAACATAATAAAGTTTTAAATATAATAAGAAAACAAAATAGAAACAATAAAAATCTCCTCACTTTTCCAGAAAATTTTGTGAAAGATTCTTGCACAGTTTTTGATTCTTTTCAGAAAATAGCATTCACATTTAATTGTATCGATCTGGCATCGACTTATATAGGCGGGTTTTACACGCATGTTTTTTGACGCGTTAAAACAAAACGCCTACATGTTTTTACTATATTTCATCACTTTTCCCTTAGTTGTCAGGTTTTCGTGATTCTTCTTTTATGAGAAATCTTTTTTCCCATCAGGTTCCCTGCATATCATTTTACAAGTAAAGAAATAATTAATTTATTACAGATTGTGTTTTTATCAATATATTAATATTTGTAAATAATTTATTCTTTATTTTTTAATGAATTTTTACTGAATTTATTAAAAACTAGAATAAACTGAAAGTGTTAGTAGATTTTCACCATTTAGCATAGGTATGAAATAATATCATGAATGCAAAATAGAACTGTTACTTTGATTTTACATAATTAATACATAATTAGTATTTCGTATTAAATAATTAAATAGAAATTTTATATATTTTTATTTTTCATTTTCCGTTTTTCAAAAAATATTGTTTGTCTATTCCATTCGATTAGTATATTAATTTAACAAATTCAAACTTATGGCAACAGATTCATTAGATGATTGTGAAAGTCTTAAGAAATTGACTGAAAAATATTATAATGAATGGAGAAACTCGAATTTCAATGAAAATAAAAATACTAGTCTTCCAAAATTTTATCAAGCTGTTAGTATAGTACCATTTTTTATATATTATGAAAACTAATTTATTTTTAGCTACCTAAAGAAAATGATGTATTATTACAAAAATTAAGAGAAGAAGCTAGGTTATTCAAAAAGTTGCTTGATATTTATTTTATAATTTAGGGCTGTTTTTCTACAACAAAAGAGTTCTGAATTATTAGATAATAATGAATTACAAGTTCAACAATTATTCTATAACATATGTAAATATTATAGCCCTTAGGATCTTTGGCCGATTCTCGATCGACATTGTACAGTGACTAATTGTAATGATCAAATGATTGATTTTAACGACTTTATGAAAGCAGGAAAAGAAGCTAGTGTAAAAGCTCGGTAATAGTAAATTCATTAATTTCGCTATACTTTAATTAATTTTCTTTTATAGCCCATATTTCACAGCCACCGTTTTCTTCAAGCTTTATACGAAAGATCCTCTTGGTCGAATTCCGATTATCACATTTTTCAATTATGTCATGAAGAAAGTCTGGTTGCATCAAACCCGAATAGGATTGTCTCTATATGATGTTCTTGGTCAAGGATATTTGAAAGAGAGCGATCTCGAGAATTATATTCTCGAATTGATTCCCACTCTTCCTCAACTGTCGAAAATGGAGAAATCTTTCGAATCGTTTTATGTTTGCACGGCAGTTCGAAAATTCTTTTTCTTTCTCGATCCTATGAGAACGGGACGAGTGAAAATCTCTCATATTCTCTCTTGTTCATTCCTTGACGATTTGTTGGAGTTGCGTGACGAAGTGATGAATGAAAGGAAACAGGATAGCAATTGGTTTTCAGCGAAATCTGCGTATCGGGTCTATGGAACATATTTGCATTTGGATCGAGATCAGAACGGAATGTTGAGCAAGGATGAATTGGCGAGGTATTTCTCGATGAAAATGATTGGTTGGTTGTGGGGCGGATAAATTATTTAAATCACGTGTTTTGATTGGTTGATTTTTATTGGATAATCTTTTAGTTTTCTGATTTTCAGGAGTTTTAATTAGTTTTGAAACTTTTCAATTTAATTTTTGATAAATGCAGTTTTATATATATATATATATATATATATATATATATATATATATATAATTATTTTACAGGCTATTGCTTATTTAATGGTATTGTTGGCCTCCCCTCCCCAAAATTCGTCCCATCAGAATTGTTTTGGTATTTCGAGTATGAATTCAAAACTAATAAACTGTTTCCCGCTAAAATATGTAATTCGGGTGAAAGATTATTATATCGATTGCATTTATCTCTGCCCCCTTTTAATCAGAATTTTTGCCGTTTTGAAACATTTCATGTTAACGATCTAATATTAATACAATTTTAAATCATTTTGAATTGTTTTCTAAATTATTATTTGCAATAATTCTTTTCAGATACGAAACCGGCACACTGACCCAGGTTTTCATTGACCAGGTGTTCCAGACTCTCCTTACGTATAATGGAGAAATGGTGACAACTCTTTTATGCTTTCTGATTCGTTGATGTTTTTGTCGGTTAAGGATTACAAAACTTATCTCGATTTAACTCTGGCTCTTGAAAATAAAAGCGAGCCTCAATCGATTCAATTTTTGTTTCGAATCATCGATATTGATTCAAAGGGATATTTGACCGTTTGGGATTTGAATTATTTCTTCCAGGGAATCCAGGATCGCTTGCGGGAACAAAACGTCGACCCGCAGCCTTTCAGTGACATCCAGGATGAAATATTTGACATGGTCAAACCGAAAAACCCCTGCAAGATAACATTGGATGATTTAATTGATTGGTAAATTATTGGCTTTTGGTGCTCGTGTAAATTGACTCAATTTCAGCGGCAAGGGAGACACGGTGGTCAACATTCTTATTGACCTGAATGGGTTTTGGACCTATGAAAACAGAGAAATTCTCAGCTCAGAGAATCCCGATGAATTAGATTCTTGAAATTTTAGAATTTGTAATCAATCATTTCTATTTTATTTGTTTATTAAAATTCTTTTAATAAGTTTTGCAGTTACGTACAGACATGATCTAGCTTGCTTTATTGTATATTTATTAATATCCGAATATGTTCTAAAAATGCCGTAATCTTGGAAGCAGTGCCGGATTAAGTTTTTGTAGGCCCGTTTCACAAATAAATCGCTGCATTACACAAAACATGCCATATCTTAAAAATATGAATGTAATTTTAATCATAACTCTGACATACTGATATGCGCTGTATAATATCAAAAATCTCTGTACTTATTTGTTTAACATGAATCGATAATATCCTGGAAGCCAAGGCTTTGGCCGATTTCAGATTCAACATCCATCAGTGTTGAGCTGATTAGTCTTTCCTGGCCCATAGTTGATCTAACAGTATTTTTATTACGCTTGAGATGTCTAAAGGATCGTTCATTGCTGCAGTTTGAAACAGGCAAAGTAAGATAAATGAACAGAGCAACATACACCTATGAAAACCCGGTCTTCAGATTCAATTCGTTCATTAATTTCAATATTTGCATCGGTGTTTTCTTTGTCGACAATGATCGGATTTCTTTTAGAAATGTTCGCCACTGAATCCACTCATCATCAGAGTAAAATTCCACAAACAATTTTAAAGATCCCATTGCTACAGTACTGCGTTTATCATCGGCGTACAAGAAATAAATTCGCTCGTCAATTGCTTTATATATCCTGCAATTCTACTCCTAAGATTGGTAACAATGGAATCAATTATTACATAATAGGTTTCGACTTAAAACTTCTCATCGCCGGTTAAAACAACAGGTTGTTCACTCGTATCATCCGCTTTGCGTTTTTTGTTTATGTGCAGGCTTTGAATTGAAATGCTTTTGAGATCACAATTCTGAAGCGTTATCTTGATAAAATCCACCCTGCTCCTCTGAGATGCCTCAAATTGCAACGACTTCAGGAGTCCTACTATAGTGCAAAAATCGGTTTTTCTGACTTGATCAGAAGGCTAACATCATTTATGCGCTCCAGAATGATATTCCACAAGCACACTGAGATCACCGTTTCCATCTAATGCATTTTTTAGCTAAATTTATTGCTTCTGCTCTTGTCTCTTTTGCAGATTGTTGTCAATTTCTTACAAAACAGATTAATACGTTTTATAATGTTGAGACTTATTTCGAAGTGCAACAGCATGAGTTGACCACCGTGTATCACTCAATTGTTTTGGAAGAAGCGCTAAATTTTCTGTTCTGATGATGTTTTGGCTGATAGCATTTTTTGACAAGAGTCCATCTATATGTTGAATCAGACAAAAAACATAAATTTTCTGAACAACTTCAAAACACGTAACTGCCTCAGTGCACGCATCAACTGCAACAACTCCAGACAGGTTCAGTGAATGTTCCATACATAAAAAGGATCTGTTGATTTCAATTATACGCGCTTGTACACCAGAATATTGTTTGGACATATTGCTGGCATTGTCGTATGTCTGACCTCTGCAGTCATTTATGTCGATCTCCAGTGCGCGAAAAGTTTCAAGAATTGTATCGAATTGGTGAAGACTAGTGTGTGATGAAATTTGAAATTTTAAGAAACGTTCAACAGATTGGCCATCAATTTTTACATAATGAACAGTGAAAGTCAATTGATCAGTGTGAGAAATATCAGAATTAGAATAAATACTGAAAGAAAAATACTTTGCCAGTTTAACTTCATCCACTATAATGTTGATGACTTGCTTCGCCATAAGACTCACAAATTCTTCATAAATGGTATCATGTAGTGCAATATCCAGCATTTCTATATTTGTTAATATGCCCAGCAATAAATGAATTGTATTCCGGTATACTCCAAGCAACCTAAAAAGTTTCCATTATCTTCCCTGCCAAAGGTTTCTGAAAATCCTCTAAGTGATAATCTACGTGATGTAAGAAACTTTATTTTTGAAACTACTTTCCTTAAAACTTCTCTCCAATAGTGCTATTGCTTATCAGCTTGCTCGCAAATTGTTTTGTTCAATGTTTGAACTTTTGATAAACGAAGGCATAAACTGTAAGCGCGCATTTGCAATCAGCTGTTTGTTCATACTGATCAAGTCTATTCGTGGTGCTCCAGCTGTCAAAGAAGACATACTGTTTATCGAAAAAAGTTTACACACAAAGCAAAAAACACACCCAGATGATAGCGAATGAATAGCGATTGGGGTTTAATGATTTATTTTTTATCTAAATGCTAGAAGTATAGTAATATTCATTTATTGCCGTACAAATTCTTAAAGAAATGGAAATGTCACTAAACTTTATGTCCATAATAACACCACATATTAAAAGGAATTCAATTTGTTCAGATTTTTCATTGTCCTCTATTCTGGTATCGTGAATTCAGCTCCCACATCTTTCAACTAGCTGGTAGACACTGTCGACTATAAAAATGATCCTCCTGGTCTCCTGGCAACACCAGTCTGCTTTGCACTGGTCCGTTAAACAGCTTGGCTAGCAATATGACGCTTATTGGAGCGCTCATCTGATCCAAAGCCGAATCATCTAGCTCAAACGAGATCCCGTAGTCTGGAGCGTATTCATCTGTGCTTGGGATTTCTCCGGAAGCAGTTGCTATATTAACCCGCCTCAGGTGACGATGAGCCATCCCGCCTCCCAATGAAATTTTCGTTCGAGGGCTTCAAATAGGCTCAGAATATTCGCGTGTTGGCGCGCTTTGCGGGCTGGATTACGACCTGGCTCGTGATTTATAGCGAGGCTTGGGACTTTCACTTTGTCGTTCCTTGAGTTGTTTCGAATCGGTCAGTTACTGCCCCTAAGAGTGTACAAACTATACCCGGCTTCTCACAAGGGCTGTAGATACTTCGCCGCTATTGTTGGATGAAACTTTAAGGTAACTTTTCCCGCATCTTCCCGCATAATTTTGTTTCAGGGTTTGATACTTGCTAAATTAAAGACATTGTTAATTAAAAAAATCAAAATCATTTCAGGAAACTAATTCGGGATTGTCTATTCTAACTCAATAATTTATTAGCCGGCTGTAGTACGACACAACCAAAACTAACATAGTCGGGTCTCTACTCTGAATTAAGTAGACTTATTTTCGAATTAATCCTGTAACTTGATATGACAGCTGTGGTAATACAAATCTTTTCTAATATTTTAATCTCAATAGATGTGTGTTGATTTTTTAGATTTTTAATATATTATAATTTAAATATCGCGATTGATATTTAATAAACAATCTCCTTAGTATTTAATCTCTATGCTAAGCACTACATCAACTATGGTTATGATAGCAATTTGGAGGATCATTCCCTCGAACTTTTGAAGTTTAGAACTATACGAATTTAATGATCCTCACTATCGTTGTTATGTATGATTTGGATTCCAAGTCCTCCCCTAATTATTGGTTTACATAGTACCGTTATTCGCGCTTGTTGTAAGACCTATTTCGTCCATTCTTAAACCACTAGTCCTTAACGATTGATTTGTCGGATTTAATAGTTTAGAACCATCCTATTAAAATTTTAGATCTGTCGGGTAATTAATTTTATCCTAGATGAGGAACCTATTTAGATTTCAAAAGTCGTACCTATGGTGGCCTTGTCCAATTTTGATTTTATTAACTCCAATTTAGTTATATCGTTGCATCGATTTCGCTATAACCCCTACTCATCCCTTTTCTAATTTGAACTTAAGGAACATTGTGTTGATATTAAGCTTTTATGAGTGTCCAATAAACTACTCAGTATTTGTGATTTTAGCCGATAAATGAATGAATTTATGTCGAATTTTCGGGAGATGGGTGAATAAGAATCAGCCAAAAAACTGGTCCTCGATCTTTCCACAGCCCCAATAGAACTTTCAAAAATTGACGTTTGGTTCGTCTTTACCCACGTTTGGACTTTCACGGGCACATGTTATAAGTGGATGAACCGCACTTACACAACCTAAATTGTATTATACATTTTATTAACTTGGGTATATTTGGTTGTGAGCCAGAAAAATTTATACAAAAACAAAACCTCATTCATTTGAAGCATATAATTGAAGATCATAACATAACCAGTACATTGACATACATATGTATCACACTTCCAGAGGACGCGCTCAAGTTGTGACTTACTTGAAGTTTGCTTGAGGGTGTGTAGTAGTAAGTTGATTCCATAAGAAAATTCTCGAGCGTTTTGCTTCAAGTAAAAATTACACAGTGTAAAGAATATTTTTCTAGATAAAAGCAAATAGTAATTTTTCGCTAGAAAACGACTTTCACAAGGAAAATGTGATTAAATTCTGCAAAAATTGAATCGGTATATATACATATTTTGTGACCCTAAAGTTGCGTGTTCTTTTTGATGCATTAAAACAACATTTGATCTTGACTTTATTTGTAATATCAGTAGTGGGATACCGCCCCTCTAGCTCAAAGGCCATCTAGCTCACAAACCCCCTTCACCCCCCCGGCAAAATAAAATTTCTAAGTTTAAAAGTACAAATTTTTAGAACAAAGACAATGACTCATTCAAGGTCATTTAAACAAAGACCATGACTCATTCAAAGTCATTGGATGACTCATCAAAATATTTCAAGTCATTCAAAAGTAGGTCAAGGTCATTCAAAATTTCTCAAGGTCATATTATTTTTAAACATTTTTAAATTTTAATTTACTACTTATTTTTATAAGAAGTATATATTTTGTAAATTTATTTTATTATTATTATTATTAATATTTTTATTATCATTAATGTTATTATTATTAATATTATTATTATTAATATTATTATTATTATTATTATTATTAATATATTTTATTATTATTATAATTATTTTTATTATTATTGCCAAGGTCATTGGATGACTCATCAAAAATTTTTAAAGTCATTCAAAAGTAGGTCAAGGTCATTCAAAATTTCTCAAGGTCATATTATTTTTAAACATTTTTAAATTTTAATTTACTACTTATTTTTATAGTAGTATATATTTTGTAAATTTATTTTATTATAATATTCTTATTATAATTATTGTTACTATATTTTAATTATCATGATTTTATTATAATTAATATTTATTATTATTATTATTATTATTATTTTTATTATTATTTTCAAGGTCATTGGATGACTCATCATAATTTTTCAAGTTCATTCAAAAGTAAATCAAGGTCATTGGATGACTCATCATAATTTTTCAAGTTCATTCAAAAGTAAATCAAGGTCATTGGATGACTCATCATAATTTTTCAAGGTCACTCAAAAATTCTTAAGGTTATAGTATTTTTAAACATTTTTAAATAAAAATTTACTACTTGTTTTTATAAGTTGTATAAATTTTGTAAATATTTTTTATTTTTAATATCATAAAATTTTTAATTTTAAATTATTGCTTAAAAAATCTTTTATTATTATTATTATTATTGTTATTATTAATTTTATCATTATTATTTATTTTTTATTATTATTTTTATTATTATTATTATTATTATTATTATTATTATTATTATAAGTTCACGTTTTATTATTATAATTAATATTATTATTATTATTATTTTTAATAATATTATTATTATTATTAATGTATAATAAAAACAAAACAACTACATAAAACTTTTATTACAAGGAAATATTTTATTATTATTATTATTATTAATATGATTATTAATATTATTAATTAGTATGATTACTTATTAATATTGTTTAATTATATTTATTTTTAATATTATTAAAATTGTTATTATTAATATTATTATTTTTATTAATAATATGATTAATAATATGATTAATTAATATGATAAATTTTTTATTATTATTATTATTTTTTATTTTTATTATAATGATTATTATTATTATTATTTTTACTGTCAAGGTCATTGGATGACTCATTGGATAATGGGTAAACATTATTTGTTTGTAAATTATTACAATCAAACATGTTTAAATCAAAGTTTAATAAAATATATTGGCATAGGGAACCGATGATGAACATGGAATGACACAGGACCAATTTTGTAAAATAAAAATGATAATTATAAAAGGGTTTGATAAAAATTGGGTATCTAGATTACGGCAAGGGGGTGTGATAATTATCGATGATTTATATCAAGAAGCGAATAAAGAAAAGGATTTTAATAATTTATTTACAAAGATAGCTAGACATAAAGGTGTTACAGTTATTTTTATAACACAAAATCTTTTTCACCAAGGAGGATCTCACAGAACTCGCAATTTGAATGTCCAATATTTGATTGTTTTCAAAAATCCTAGAGATGCAACTGTTATTGATTTCCTTGCAAGACAGGCTTACCATAATAATCGTAATTTCTTGATAAATGCCTTCAAGATGCAACCAAAATTCCACATGGATATATTTTTCTTGATTTTACACAGCAGTGCAATGATGATTTACGAGTTAGAACTGATATTTTCAATAAAGAAGGTGCAATGTTTTATAAACAAAGTTGAAAATGATGCTATATACATCTAATCATGCTACTTAAATCTCGTGTTAAACATCCAAAATTATCAAAACTTCGAAAAGTGTTTAAAAAGACTCGTGAACCACTGATTCCTCCAACGACTAGTTTCACCCCATCTAAAAAACTTATAACTGAAAATATTCCTGCACAAAATCTTATTTCACACAATTTAAAATCAATTCCGAATAAAAATGAAAAGTCTATAAAATCAAGTCATCGTAGTTTTCCATTTTTTAATGCTTTACTAAAGGCTCCAAGTGTGAAAAGAATTAATATCTTACAATCTTTTCCAAATTACGTTATTGACGATTTACTTGATATTATAGTTAAAGTTGCCAAAGGTAAAATTGAAATCAGTAAATCAAGTAAAAAGGTATTAAACAAACACAAAAACCACTGTTATCACTTGTAAATTCAAAAAATCGAATGCAGATGCGTAAAATATTATATAAACAACAAGGTGGTTTTATTGCGGCGTTGCTACCACTAGCATTATCATTATTAGGTGGAGTAATAGGAAATTCATTATCATAAACAATGGTTACAACTACTTCATTACCTAATCTTATACTTAATTTTAAGTCTACATGTTGTAATGGAGAAAATTTGGACAAATCCAAAAAACGAAGCAGGTTTCAGTGGGGTAGAAAAGCTAAAGAAAAAAGTTACAAACTCGAAAAAAGAGACGCAAAAATGGTTATCAGGTCAACTGGCTTACAGTTTGAACAAACCGATGTTGAAAAGCTATCCAACGAGAGCATATAAAACATATGGAATTAATGATTTATGGCAAATGGATTTGATGGAAATGATACCATTTTCTAAAATTAACAAGGGCTACAAGTATATTTTGACATGTATTGATGTTTTTAGTAGATTTGTTCGCGCTATACCAGTCAAAACAAAATCTGCAAATGAAATGGCTTTAGCAATAAAATCAATGTTTAAAAATGGAAAACCGATTAATTTACAAACTGATTTGGGTAAAGAATTTTACAACAGTAAAGTTAAAGAAATAATAAAAGGAATAAATCATTACTCCGTATTTTCACAATTCAAAGCAGCACATGTTGAACGATTTAATCGAACATTAAGGGATAAACTTAAAAGGTATTTCGTGCATCAGGGTAATAAAACATGAATAAATGTTTTACCAAAAATGATTTTCAGTTACAATCATTCATCTCATAGAGGTTTAAAGGATTGAAACCGATAGATGTAACTTCAAAAGATAGTTTTATTCAGGAAGAACAAATTAAAAAGCCAAAATATAATGTCGATGATTATGTAAGAATATCTAAAATATCAGCATCACCATTCATTAAGAATTTTGATAACAATTGGAGTGATGAAGTTTTTCAAATCTCAAAGATCAATACAGCTCAAAATCCAATCATGTATGTTATAAAAGATGGAGAAAATAATGAGGTATCTGGTAAATTCTACGAACAAGAGCTACAAGTTATTCCTCCACCAACAGTATTTAGAATTGAAAAGATTTTGAAAACTAAAATGGTGAATAAAGATAAACAATATTATATCAAGTGGCATGGATATCAAAACCCATCATGGATATCCTCAAAAGATCTAGTAAAATAAATTTCTACATGATTTTACCGAGCAATAGTTGTCCAACAATTCATCCAGACAATCAAGCCAGTAAATTTATGGTCAATCTTCAAAACCCGATTTATTTACAGGGTAATTGGAAGTAGCTTTGCAAGATTTTACATTTGTATATAGTACGTTTCATTTTATAGTAAAGCAAAGATTGAATACAAAGAAATTGTATCGAAATCAGTTAGCAGTCTTTACTTTATTGAACCGGAAAAAGAAGAAATGCCAATAAAAGAATTCAACGAGCATAGTTACATGTACATAACTAAAGGAGTTTTACATATTTATTGTAATTTCTACCCATTCCAAATATCATTTGAAGATATGCAAAGTGCAAAACGAATGGGTGTATCTGAACCAATAATTACAAGTCCCAGTGAGACATTTCAAATAGTAGTTCCACCAAATACATTGTAATTCAATCAGTTTTCTCATTTCGTGATAATTTGTACTTGACAAATCTTATAGACTTGTATGATTATATAGTGTACAACTGTCCTCATATTTTTACATCTCTTCAAATAAAAGATAAAATATTCACATTCAGTATTCAAGATAATATTACAGAGGTTGTATTCGATAAAAACTTGGTTAGTTCACTTGGATTAGAGAAGCAAACATATAATGTGAAACAATTTGAGAGTATTTATAAAGCAAAGTTATATGATCATCATCAACAAATGTTCATCTATAGTAACATTATTGAACCAGTAATTGTTGGCGATTCTTTAGTTCCCTTATTGAAAGCAGTCTGGATTAAAAAATATGAACAAGATGAAGTTGTACAAATTGTATTGGATAATCCAATGTATTTATCGCTTTCCACGTCATGTATAAACAATATAGAAATTAATATTCGTGATGATGGTGGGAAACTTATCAACTTTCCAAAAATTTAAAAACACATTTGACATTACATTTTCGTAAATTAAATGATTAATCCAGATATAATTTCATTGTATAGTAATAGCCAAACTGGTGGCGAAATACCATATTTTATTGGTAAGCAGTATGGGTCTGGTTGGTTACGGACAATTGGAAGATTTGCATTACCAATTCTTAAGCGTATAGGCAGTTTTGGAATGAAAACAGCAAAGGATGTGATAATGAATGATAAGAAAATATTACCATCATTAAAATCAAATGCTCTGTCTGAAATTAGTAAAGCTTTACCGCAGTATCAACAATGTTACCTGGTGTTGCAAACATGTTTAAGAGTGAGGAACCACAGCCTGAATATACTGCATTAGTGGATCCATGCCAAAACGTAGAAAACATGGTAGGCATATAAACAATCGAATGAAAGGACATGGAACTATATTTCAAAAATGATTTGTGGAAAATCTGAATTATGCATTTTCGATCGTCCATCACCTCAAGCAGTAATTGAATTGGTGCATTTGAAGAAGTATTTCCTATGAATTCAATTACTGATAGTAGAAATGATGTTGAATTTTACATTAATGGTTATTATTATTATTATTATTATTATTATTTTTATTATTATTTTCAAGGTCATTGGATGACTCATCATAATTTTTCAAGTTCATTCAAAAGTAGGTCAAGGTCATTGGATGACTCATCATATTTTTCAAGGTCACTCAAAAATTTTCAAGTCATAGTATTTTTAAACATTTTTAATATAAATTTACTACTTATTTTATAAGTGTATAAATTTTGTAAATTATTTTATTATATATTATTATTATTTTTTTAATTTTCAATTATTACTTAAAAAATCTTTTATTATTGTTATTATATTATTATTATTGTTATTTTTATTATTTATTAATAATTTTATCATTTATTATTTATTTATTATTATTAATATTTTATTATTATTATTTTTTATAATATTTTTTATTATTTTTATTATTATTTTATAAATATTATTATTTATTATTATTATTACTTATTAATTCCTTACTATTCTTATTATTAATTATAAATATATTATTTTTTAATAATATTATATTATAATGTATAATAAAAACAAAACAACTACATAAAACTTTTATTATAAGGAATTAATTTTATATTATTATATTATTATTAATATGATTAATTAATATCTTAGTTGTATGATTAACTTATTAATATTGTTTAATTATATTTAATTTTTATATTATTATAATTGTTATTCATCTATTATTATTATTATTATTTATATAATTAATAATAGAATTATTAATGATGATTACTTATTTTTATTATTATTCATTTTTATTATTATTATAATTAATTATTATTATTTATTATTATTATTATTATTATTATTATTATTATTTCATTATTAATTATTATTATTAATTATTATTATTATTATTAATTGTCAAGGTCATTGGATGGGTCTTATATTTTTTTTTCAAGTACATTTTAAGTAGGTCAAGGTCATTCAAAATTTCACAAAGGTCAGAGTAATTTTTAAGCATTTTTAATATAAATATGTTACTTACTTTTTAAAGTAGTATATATTTGTAAATTTTATTTATTTTATTATTTTTTTTGGAAATATTTATTTTTTTTTCAAGGTCATTCTAATATTATTCAAGGTCAATTTAAAAGTAGGTCAAGGTCATAGTATTTTTTAAAACATTTTAATTTTAATGTACTACTTATTTTTATAAGTGAAGTGTTTTAATGTTTTTTAATTTTATTTCTATTATTATTCATTATTTATTATTATTATTATTTTTAATCTTATAACAGTAGTCGTTATATATTAATTTTTTTTAATTTTAATTTTAATTATTATTATTATTATTTTTATTTATATTATTATTTTTATATTATTATTATAATATTACAAGTTTTTAATTATTAATTATTATTTTCATTATTATTTTTTATATAAATTTTCAAAAAAAGAAATATACCAATTAAAATTAAAATAGAAAAAGTTTGTTCAATGTGTTTCATAGTAGACAGGGATAGAACAATTGAAATGTTTGTAAAAATTCTATATATTTTAAGAAAAATATTGCAATAAATTATCAAAACTAATTATGGCTCAATATGTGTGTGTTAAACCATCGATATGTTACAGTGTTTATGGAAAACTTTAATGAAAATATGTGTTTATTTTTCAAAAAAATTTTAATGAAATAATTTATTTTTATGGCTAATAATGTGTATAATTTGTTAAATGATAAATAGTTCAATAATTTATGTAAAGTTGAGATTCTAGAAAAATGTAAATAATTTATGATATACACACTGTGTTTTTTGATTGAAATATAGGTGTTTGTTTTACCGATATAAAAAAAACTATGGACAATTTTTAAAGAAAAATACACGTAATTTATGGATTATCATGGGATTAAAATTTGATTAAAGTTGTGAGAAAGTTGTTAAATTGAGACAATAAAATAAGACTCAGCAATGGTAAGAAAATAAGTAAGTTTTTGGAGTAAATACTTAATTAAAATTATGCATGAAATAGAGAATAATAAAAATAAAGTTAAAAATTTAATTTTGTTTAGTGATCCCACATAGGAAAACTCTAGAACAATTCCGAAGAGACATAGCCGACTACCATCAAACCGCAAATACCAACAACTCAGAGGCAGAGGCCATGGTGCGGAACGTGCCCGCTACACCTGGAGCCAGACATGGCTTCGCCCCCGAAGCGGCAACCAAGTTGAGGTAAGAAATTGACAACCCTTGAAGACTCAGTTTTAACTCAAGAAGGACGAAGCCCTGCGGTCGGCCGAACAGAAGGCCAAGGAGCTAGGAAAAACATAATCGTGAGTAACGAAAGCGGAAGTGAAAAGTTTGCCATCGAAAATAATATTATTATTTTTTTTGAAAACTTCGCTATGTATGGATGAAGATGTCTGGATGCGTTTATAAATTGTATCGTAACAAATTTTATTCAAATATAGATTCCGGTCTTGATCCGATCGAGTGTGCTCAGGAGTTCAAAGTGGTTTCATTAAAAATTTAAGCTTCTTAAAATTTTTAGAAAATCTAACAAATTTTTTCAATTATTTTTAAACAACCTTAGTTAATTTAATTAACTGATAAGTACTAGTTTCTTTACGATTTGTAACTGTGTGAAAACTTTTTTTTTTAAAAAATTCTTATTCAAAGTACTAAAACAAATTTTAATTAAAGATCTATCAAAAGACTTGTCAAAAATTATAAAACTTTGGTAATTTTATAATGCATAATTGTTCTAAGGTACTTGTTGAATGAAAATTAATCGTATTTTATCAAAGCTTCATCAGTTTTTTAATGTTAAACAATTCTCTTCATTTCTGGAAATATATCGTAAATATTAAATTATTCAAAAAATTGTCAATAACAACATAAGTAATGGGTAACATAAATTTTTTAAATACTACCAATTTTAGTTTTTTTATTAAATTATTACAAATATAATAATAAGAAAATCAAATAAATACTTGAATGCATGAATCGAACAATTTCTTTAGAAACTAGAACACGTATCGTATATTTTTATTCAGATTCCCCATAATATCATTAAAATTAACCAAAATCTTATTGTTATATTTTGATAACCCTTAAGTCAATGAAAATGTATCGATTTCACTAAGTATCCATCTTTTGACATTGATATCCAACCCTAATAAATCACGCCTAAAATAAGATTCCACCTCTTAACGCACTATCGTTTTTCCCCTAAAATAAATATAAAATTTACTCTCAACCAATCAATTTCTCTTTAAATGACAAATAATCCCAGCTATATTCATTATTATTCATAAAAAATCAGCGACTTATATCGATATTCAACCGAATAAATTTCCTTGAAAATCCCCTTAAAATAATTCATCTCATTAAATATGTTTCTAAAATTATAGATTTAAACCGCACATTTCTTCTTAATTTATTAGATTTGACTTGAATTTTAAGATTATTTTTAAATAAAAAAAATAAATAAATAATTTAGGAAATAAAACGTTTATGAAACATCTATTTAAGATAATTATTTACAATTAGAATCCAATTGACTGATAGATTTTGATGGTATAATGATATTTTAATTATAATTTAAATGTTATATTTAAATAGTTGATTAAATCAGTTAATTTTTAAAAATATTTTAGTGAAACCTAAAATTTTTAATTGATTTTACAGTGTAAAAAAGGGGGGTCATAATTACTTTAATTTTCCAATACTAATATTGATTTCATGGATATCAATCACAAAAAGGTAGTACTAATTTAGAGATTTTTAAAAGGGATGTTTTAAAAAAGTTTAAAAATACTCATGACCTTGACCTACTTTTGAATGACCTTGAAAAATTAATGATGAGTCACCAATGAACTTGACAAATAATATAATAAATAATAACAATATAATAATAATAATAATAATAATAAATAATATTAATAATAATAATAATAATAATAATAAAATATAGTTATAATAACATAAATAAATAATAAAAATAATAATATTTATTAATAATAAAAAAATAATACTATTAATAATAATAAGAATAATAAGAATAAAAAAATAATAATAATTCATATAATAATATAGTTATAATAATAAAAGTAACAATTATAATAATATATTTATAATAATAATGAAAATTATTAATAATAATGATAAAATTAATAATATTAATAATAATATAATAATAAATATTAAATAATGAATGAAATTAATAATAAAATAATAATATATAATAATAATAAAGATTTAAGCAATAAAGTAGTAAATTTATATATAAAGAGTTTAAAAATGACTATGAGAAATTTTGAATGACACTTGACCTACTTTTGAATGACTTGAAAAATTATGAAGGGTCATCCAATGACTTTGACAGTAAAAAAAATAATAATAATAATAATCAATTATAATAAAAATAAAAAATAATAAATAATAAATAAAAAGTTATCAATATTATTAATCATATTAATTAATCATATTATTAATAACATAATAATATTAATAATACCATTTTTAATAATATTAAAAATAAATATAATTAACATATTAATAAGTAAATTCATACTAATTAATAATATTAATAAACATATTAATAATAATATAATAATAAAATATTTCTTTCCTTGTAATTAAAAGTATTTTATGCTAGTTGTTTTGTTTTATTATAACATTAATAATAATAATAATATTAATTAAAAATAATAATAATAATAATATTAATTAGCAATCAATAAAACGTGAACTTATAATAATAATAATAATAATAATAATAATAAAAATAATAATATTTATTATAATAATAATCAAAATAATACTCATTAATAAGTAATAATAATAAATAATAATAATAATAATAATAATAATAATAATAATAAATTAATAATAATAATAATAATAATAA
The DNA here is from genome assembly GCA_022537955.1 of Schmidtea mediterranea. Taxonomy (NCBI): domain Eukaryota; kingdom Metazoa; phylum Platyhelminthes; order Tricladida; family Dugesiidae; genus Schmidtea; species Schmidtea mediterranea. The sequence continues at coordinate 257,681,177 of CM039679.1, forward strand.
ATAATACTATTAATAATAATATAATAATAAAATAATAATATTTATTATAATAATAATAAAATAATACTATTAATAAAATAATTAAGAAGAAGAATAATAATAAGAAGAAGAAGAATAATAATAATAATAATAAATAGTAATAATAATAAAGTAACAATAATAATAATAATATTTATAATAACTAAATGATAATTATTAATAATAATGATAAAATTAATAATAATAATAATAATATATAATAAATATATGATGATGAAATTAATAATAAAAATAATAATAAATAATAAAAGATTTTTTTAAGCAATAAGTAGTAAATTTATATATAAAAATGTTTAAAAAAATACTATGAGAAATTTTGAATGACCTTGAAGAAATTATGAAAGGTCATCCAGATTTGACCTTGACAGTAAAAATAATATAAATAATAAATCATTATAATAAAAATAAAAATAAAATAATAATAAATTTATCATATTAATTAATCATATTATTAAATCATATTATTAATAAAAATAATAATATTAATAATAACAATTTTTAATAATATTAAAAATAAATAATTAAAACAATATTTAATAAGTAATCATACTAATTATTAAAATTTATTAAATAATCATATTAATAATAATAATATAATAAAATATTCCTTGTAATACCTTAAAGTTTTATGTAAGTTGTTTTGTTTTTATTATACATAATAATAATAATAATAATATTATTAAAAATAATAAAATAATAATATTAATTAATAATAACGTGACTTATATAATAATAATAATAATAATAAAAATATTTTTTTTTTTAAATTTAATAATATTATAATAAAATAATAATAAAATATTATATAAATAATAAAATAATAAAATAATAAATGATAAATTATAATACAATAATATAATAATTTTGAGTTATTTTAAGCAATTTAATTTAAATTAAAAAATTTTATGATATTAAATAAAATAAATTTACAAATTTAATACAACTTATAAAACAAGTAGTAAATTTTTATTCTAAAAATGTTTAAAAATACTATGAATTTAGAAATTATAATGACCTTGAAAAATTATGATGAGCTTAAATCTTTTGGACCTTGACCTAGCTTTTGAAATGACGCTTGAGAACAATAATATAATAATATGAATAATAATAATAATAATTAATAATAACATAATAAAATAATAAAAAATAATACTATTAATAATAATAATAATGAAATAAAAATTAATAATATTTATAATAATAACAAAATAATACTTATAATAAATAATAATAAGAGAATAATATAATAATATAATAATAATAATAAATAAATAATAAAGTAATAAATAAAGTAACAATAATAATAATAATATTTATAATAATAATGATAAAATTATTAATATAATGATAAATTATAATAATATTAATAATAACAATAATTTAATATATAATAATAATGAATTTTAAAAATATTAATAATAAAATAAATTTACAAAATATATACTACTTATAAAAATAGTAGTAAATTAAAATTTAAAAATTTTTTTTTAAATTTTAAATACTATGAAAATTTTGAATGACCTTGACCTACTTTTGAAATGACCTTGAAAAGTTATGAAGGTTCATCCAAAATGACTTGAAGTAAAAATAATAGATAATAATATCATTAATAATAAAAATAAAAAAAGAAATAATAATAAAATTATCATATTAATTAATCAATATTTATTAATCATATTATTATAAAATAATAATATTAATAATAACAATTTAATAAATATTAATAAAATATAAATTAAACAATATTAATAAGTATCATACTAAATTAAATAATATTAATAATCATATTAATAATAATAATAATAATAATAAAAATAATTTTTTTTTCCTTGTAATAAAAGTTTTATGTAGTTGTTTTGTATTTTATATACATTATAATAAACTAATAATATTATTAAAATTATAATAATATTTTTTAATAAATAAAACGTGAACTTATAATAGATAATAATAATAATAATAATAATAAAAATAATAATAAAATTAATATTATAATAAAATAAATTTACCCAAAATATTACTCTTATTTTTATAAGTAGTAAATTAAAATTTTAAATGTTTTTAAAAAATAATATGACTTTGTCAATTTAAAACAAGTAGTAAATTTTTATTTAAAAATGTTTAAAAAATACTATAACCTTAAGAACTTGTTTGAAGTGCCTCAGAAAAAAATTATGATGAAGTCATGCCAATGACCTTGAAAATAATAATAAAAATTAATAATAATAATATATAATTTATATTAAAAATCATGATAAATTAAAATATATACCAATTAATAATAACAAATAATAATAACATAATATAGAAAAAATATTAATAAAATAATAATATAAATACAAATATAATAATATAATAATAAAATTTGTTCATAATAATATAATAATAATAACAATAATAATAATAAATAATAATAATAATAAAATAATTCTATTAATAATAATAATAAAAAATAAAAACTATTATAATAATAATAATAATTTTTAATAATTATAATAATAATAATCAATAATAATCATAATAAAATCAAATAATAACAATTAACAATAATAATAAAAAATAAAAATAATACATAATAATAAAAATAAGAATATAAAAATATTAATAATGAAATAATAAATTAAAAATAATAATAATAATAATATATAATAAATAAATTATTAATTAATAAAAATAATAAAAAAACAATATAAAATAAATATTAATAATTATAAATAAAATAATAAATAATAATAATAATAAATAATATAATAATAAAAGATTTTTTAAGTAATAATTGAATAATAAATAAATATAATAATTAATAATAAATAAATTTACAAAACTTTATACTACTTTAAAATAAGTAGTAAATTTATATATAAAATGTTTTAAAAAATATATGACTGTTGAGAATTTTGAGTGACCTTGAAAAAATACTGATGAGCATCCAAATGACCTTGACCTACTTTTGAATGAACTTGAAAAATTATGAATGAAGTCATCCAATGACCTTGAAATAATAATAAAATAATAATAATATTATAATAATAACCATTAATGTAAATTCAACATCATTTCTACTATCAGTAAATTGAATTATAGGATACTTCTTCAATGCACCAAATTCAATTACTGCTTGAGGTGTGCGATCGAAAATCATATTCAGATTTTCCACAAATCATTTTTGAAATTAGTTCCATGTCCTTTTCATTCGAATTGTTTTATATGCCTACCATGTTTTCTACGTTTTTGGCATGGATCCCACCTAATGCGTATAATTCAGGCTGTGGTTCCTCACTCTTTAAACATGTTTGCAACAACACGCAGGTAACATTGGTTTGATACTGCCGGTAGCTTGTACTAATTTCAGACAAAGAGCATTTGATTTTTAGATGGTAATATTTATTATCTTCATATCTACACTTACTTTGCTGTATTCATTCCACTGCCCTTTCCTTTAAGTTGGTAATGCAAACTTTCAACTGTCCGTAACCACAGACCCAATACTGCTACCAATAATATGGTATTTCGCCCCATTGGGCTATTTACTATACAATGAAATTATATCTGGATTAATCCATTTAATTACGCAAATGTAAATGTTCAAATGATGTTTTTATTTTTTGGAAGTTTGATAGGTTTTCCACCATCATCACGAATATTAATTTCTATATTGTTTATACATGACGTGGAAAGCGATATCATTGAAATTGTCCAATACATTTGTCACCTTCATTGTTCATATTTTTTAATCCAGACTGCTTTCAATAAGGGCTAAAGAATCGCCACAATTACTGGTCAATAATGTTACAATAGAGAACATTTGTTGATGATGAATCATATAACTTTGCTCTATAATAACATCTCCTTGTTTCACATTATATGTTCTGCTTCTCTAATCCAAGTGCTACCAAGTTTTTATCGATACACCTCTGTAATATTATCTTGAATATCGAATGCGAATATTTTATCTTTATTTGAAAGATTAAAAATATGAGACATTGTACACTATATAATCATACAAGTCTTAGATTTGTCAGTACAACTTTCACGAAAATGAGAAAAACTGATTGTTCATAGTATTGGTGGACACTATTTAAATGTCTCACTTGACTTGTAATTATTGGTTTCAGATACAACCAT